>CM047427.1:48698275-48967203 GCA_026168455.1 Theocolax elegans
AAACATTTAATATTAATTTCAACGGTATGGTCTATGGTCGGAATCGAGAGTAGAGTGAGTAGACCGATCTATAATCGGTGCGTTGATGTAACTTCGTTCCCACTACTCCAGCATTCAAGATATGCATTTTAGTCGGACTTCATAATCGCATTTTAGGATCTACGCATTACCAGCTATCTATCTACGCAAATATATATTTATTATCACCACTGCACCTTGTTGATCTTTTTAATAACATGTTCTCAGTTGGCTATTTTCCAGAGAGCTGGAAAAAGGTATCACTATTTCCATTGGCAAAGTCGACCAGGGTAGAATCGTGCTCAGATACAAGACCGATTGCGAAGCTTTGGTATAGAGAGACTTATACACAATCAGTTGTCTGAATATCTTGAGAAGAATCATATTCTTGTTGATAGACAGGCAGGTTTTCGTAAGGGGCACAGTACCCAGACAGCACTCCTGGGTGTCCTAGATGACGTTAGGAGAGCCATTGATGCTAGGAAGATCACGATTCTCGTCCTGTTTGACTTCTCCAAGGCATTCGATACTGTGCCTCATGGCAAACTTATGCAAAAATTATGTGAGATTGGTTGCTCTGACAACGTATTAAATTGGTTTTATCGGTATCTTGTAGGCCGCATGCATGCAGTGGAGAGTGATACGGGCGTGTTATTGGACTGGCTCGAGATAAATGCGGGGGTGCCTCAGGGCAGTGTTCTTGGCCCAATACTTTTTTCCATCTATATTAATGATCTGCCAAAAGTTCTTTCACACAGCGATTGTATGCTGTTTGCCGACGATGCCCAGGTCTACCATTCGTTTTTTCCGTCAGAATTGGAGGCAGGAGTACAACGTATCATACAAGATGCCAATGTGATAGCCCTATGGGCTCACACGAACGGATTAAAGCTGAATGTAAAAAAAACGAAGGTTATGATTCTGGGTAGTCAGGTTTCTTTATCGCGTATCGACTTGAACACTGCCCCGAAGGTAGGGTTGGGAGCGGACCTCTTAAATTATGAATATGAGGTTAAATGGTTGGTCAAAACAGGTGTCAACTATCTCGAGTCGCGTACATGGGGTTTTGCACTCATTGCGATATTATAAAAAGACTTTGTCTCGAGGTCTTAGGAAAAGTCTGGTTGAAGCAATAATTTTTCCGCATTTTGACTATGCGTGTGCGGTATTTCATGATGTCGATCAGACCGGAAATCTGAAGCTTCAAAGGCTACTGAATGCTTGTGTCCGATTCGTGTGGGGGACATAGCAAGGAGGGAACATGTAAGTCCTTATAGGTTAAGTCTCAGGTGGTTGTCAGTTGAGTCCAGACGCTCGTACCTCATTGGCTCACTTGCATACGGCATCATCGCTCATAACTCACCCATTTATCTGGCTAATCATTTTATAAAAGTAAATACTCTCCATCATAACCCTCGCACCTCCTCACGTCATCCATCAAAATCGCTAAATTATCTTCCCCCTCGTACCGAAGCATTGAATAAATCATTTGTTATCACTGCATCTAAAATCATTAATGAACTTCCTCCATTTTCATTCGACACATCATCTATCAGTCATTTCAAAAATTCATTATTTAATCACCTGTTTGGACTTGACAAAACTACCTGGGAAAATAGAGTGTGCAATAAGGGCATAACACCTCCTCAGATCCCTCACCTCGATTTAGACTTAAACTTGGGCATGCAATACTGCGATAATTCGACGCATGATGTATATTTATTTATTTATGTATTTGTATTGTTTTATTTATGAATTTTATCATCAGTAAGCATTGTTACCAGGGCAAATGCGCAATTCAGTCTATATTTAGTTTTAATTTGTTATTTCGTTATATAATTTGTTATTATTATTATTATTGTTTTATTTTTATACGTTTTATTGTTTTATATTATTTATATGATTTATAACTCATACTGTATTTATTATTTCAAGTGCCTACGGGGTCTCAACCCCAAAGGCCAAATAAACTATATCAATTAATCAATCTCTCTCTCCTTCGTTCGTTACGTTTTCATAGACGGGCATTCTCCAGGAATACCCACAAACACCTTGTCGAAGCTTTAGTTTTGCCTCACTTCGACTATGCCTGCGCAGTCTACAACGACTTGGACTAGACCAGAAATTTAAAGCTCCAGAGACTACTCAATGCTTGCGTCAGATTTGTTTGGGGTAACTTGCGTAGATACGACCACGTGACGCCCTATAGATTGAAGCTGGGCTGGTTATCAGTAGAGTCGAGACGGCTATTTTTCATCAGCTCTCTATCATTCAGCATTCTGGCACACAACTCACCACATTACCTTTCAGATCATTTTATCTGAATCAATAGCTGATCTGAACAACGCATTTCATCCCGTCATCCTCCTAAACCGCTGACCTCTGTACCACCTCGTACTGAATCACTCCACAAATCATTCGTCATCACTGCCACTAAATAGTTAAACTTATTCCCCTTCACATCATTTGATCCAGCTCATCTTAACATCTTCAAAACATTTGTCTTCGAACACTTCCTTTGTCTCGACTCCATTGCATGGGAGGAAAGAGTGATAAACGAAAATTTAGTCCGTCCCCTTATGAGCGATTTAAGCGAAGTAAGCGAGATTGGCGGCTTACCTACCAACACACAATAAACCGTCGCAATATTTATTTTTATTTTCACCTTACGTTATTATGCGTTATTAATTGTTATTTTTAGCTCTTGAGTTTTCAATTGTCAACTTTTATTTATTTATTCATCCGTATTATACACCATACGCAATACTGTTTATTTCATTTTATACTATTATTATTATCCATGTACAGCGCTATTTGTCTCGACATTATTTGTTTTTTTATTTTATTCACTTTGTACACTGCTGTTTTTTGCGTTTTTGCGTTTTTACTTTAACACTATACCACTGCGTTCTTTTTATACCTTTTATTTTATTTATTATTACTTTTATATTGTTAATTTTGTTTGTTATTTTATTTTATTATTGTTATTGTTATTCAACGCACTGTATACTTTTGTGTTTACGGGGTTTCTACCCCATAAAAACCCAATAAATTATCTCTCTCTCTCTCTCTCTCTCTCTCTCGTTCTTTTGTTTAGCGCTCCACTACTTTGTGCAATATTAATTTTTCTAATTGTATAATCGTTTATTCCGCTATTTTTATTTTATTTTACTAATTTGTTCATTTATTTATTTATTTATTTTGCCTTAGTTGTGTCCATTGTATTGCGAGCGATATATTGTTTGTTATTTATTTTTTAAGTATTTATTGTATATATTTTTATTTTATTTTATTGTTTTGTGACAATGTGCTTTGCACATGTCAAGAGCGAGCGACAGAACCCCTGACAAACACCTACCTACCCGGATAAGCTAAACGAGTCCCTAGTTACACTACCTACCCATATACTATTTCCTAGCTACCTACCCGCACATTAACTACATCCTGCCTACCCTCACAGTCTAAATACCCCTTCCCAAGCACAGCACACAACACTGAGGTGGTCCTGGCGATGAGGATCTTGGGCGTGCTCAGATTATCAGGTGGGCTCCTCCGAGTCTGGTACAGCAAACTGGATATTCAAGGGAGGCGATCACCAGGAAGCCTCTAGGACTCTCCGAAGCCTCACAGTATAGTAGTCAAGGCGATGAGGTGGTACCCAGGCAGGAAGCCGAAGAACCTCCAACGCCAAGCAAGATACAGCTGTAAGAGAGATGTTAATAAGAACAAAAACACAGCAATAGGGTAAGGAGCAAGGAAGAGGATAAATAGCCATAGCCAAAAAGACAAAAGACAAGGAAAGATATGTACAGCTGTATATAATTACTACAGCTGTACAAGGAACATCATAGGATAAATTGAGGTTAGGTTAATGTACACAAACAACGTGTACATCCGATATCTCGGACAATAACGCATACAAACACACACATGTGTGTAAACCTCACGACCAAATATTCACCTAGAGCCGTAGACGGAGAGGCTAGTCATCAGCGAGGTCAACGTCGTCGAGGAGAGAGAGGGGTGACTCGGCCTCGAGCAGCAAGCGACGGCGGGTGAGCTTCGTACCTGAAACTCATGCCGTACCCGTTGAAGAATGCAGTTAATAGCTAATGAATTATTAGTTACCTGGGAAGAGGTTGTACCTCGTCTCCGAGACGGCAGCAGCACCAGGGTGTCATCACGGCATACAGCACCATACAGCCGATTTGTACCGATACAGCCTGAACACCGCGGCACTCGACACGCTCGCACGACGCGAGATCGAGGTGCCGCGCACGAGTACGTACTGCGCAGGCGCGCGGTACGAACACGGGGCTCTCGAGCACGCCGAGAGTCAGAGCTCTACGGTCCGCCGTCCTCAACGGACAAATCTTTGGTTAATAGCAAGAAATTGTGTCCCGTGCCTCGAAAGTCGGAGAGACCTAGCGAGTGTATGAGAAAGAGAGAGAGTGACATCGCTATTGTGGAACGAGCGCCGATTTTCTCGATAAGGTTGGTGAATAATTCACTCTCGCTGCCTACGGTACCGCCGAGTACCCGTAATAGTGTGTGCGATATCCTGGTTCCCTCCTTTCCCCTTCCCTCTCCTAAAGCGAACCGATAACTGTACCGGAGAATTTCTCACTTACGATAACCCGCGAGTTATCGCTCACTCGTCGCGTACTAACGCGACTGGCGCCCACCCATTAATTATCATTTTAATTAATAAATATACATTTTATTTATATTAATTGCTGACCCTCACTAACCTGCACCCCCGGGGCAGCGTTACATTGGCGCCCAACGAAGTTTTTTTTGGGATCATCCGCATTATTTAGGATACAGCGAAAAGTTTTTTTTGTTTGTTTTGTGGTAAATATTGGACCAGCATTGGCCCAACGCGTTGTTCTTATATATATCAGTAAAGCGAGCGAAATAATAATTGTAAGCGTCGACGCGCGACGCAAGAGCAGCCATATTGCCCTTCCCCCTTTTCCTCAGCAAGCTCGCACACACGCGGAAGAAGCCGGTCGGCCATATTGTCGGCCATATTATATTATTAAAGCACGTGTTTAAGAAATAAATTTTTTCTTTCTTTGTTATAATTTATTATTTGCACTGCTTATAAATATATGGGTAATGCTTAGTTTTCTTTTTTTGGGTACGCTGGGTAGTTATTAGAATAAATAAATAAGTAATTTACCTCCCCCTCTTGTTTATGCAGCTATAATAACCAAGGTTAAAAATTTTTTTTGTATTAAGTTGTTGTTTCGGTAAATGGTAATAAACATCAGTGTATTTTACAGTTATAATAATAACTAAAAGCTGCTTTAAGCATTACTTATAATATTTTTTTTTATATATATAATTTTTCTTTTGATTATATAATACATATTGATGCTATTTTCGCACACCTTTTGCTATTATCACGTTTGGTTAAATAGTGTTTTGCAGTATATTAATTAATGCTTAGTAAATTAACACAACTCTGCTTACATTATTTATTAATAAATAACTACAATTAATTTGCCTTACCCTATTTGTACATTGCAACAAAAATTTCAATTCTCCCTCATTGCTCCCCATAATAATAATTATAAAATAATACTGCATAATTTTTGTTTATTGTTATTTGCTGCCTGCCTAACCTAGTGTATATTTTATTTATATAAGCATAATTTGCACGTCCCTTGCACATATACCCCAATACTGATTGAGTGAAGTAGTATTAATATTAAAAATTTAAGGAATACCAGGTGTGTAGTAAAAGCTGTATATATTAATTTCGCAGAATAATAAGCTGTATAAGAGATAATATAATAATTGAACCCATACATATATACTGTGACGTGTCCACTGGGGATTAGGGTGGAGTCACGATTATAACACAAAAATCAAAACAACTTCGTTAAAAAGAGATTACAGGTTTATTGCACTTAATGTGCTCATAAGTATTACACGGCAAAGCAGCGGCTTTGCCGTTCAAAAATTGCCAGTCACGTTGGCCGCGGTCGCTCGCGTTCGCGCGATTGCGGGCCGTCCCGCACCTAACCACGCGTCGCGCACACACACTGAAAGGAAGCTGGATTTGGGAGGAAGGAGCACGGCTCACCTGGACGCTCGTCTCCTGGGTCCCTCGAACACACACGTGGTTTGTTCAAATAGCGATATGGCGTGGTACTCGATCGGTGGTCGGACGCAGTCTGTCGATTATCGGCATGCACAAAGCGAGAGAGTTTCTCCTCTGCGTATTGCGCAGGCGCGCCTACTCTCGCGTCTCGAGTCGTGCGCGCTCGGCTCGGTTCGTACAGGCCGCTCGGGCCATGGTTTCGCTGCCTCGACGGAGACGTCGTCGACGACGTTGACTTAGTGGTGCCGGATGGCGATTGAGTAACTGCGGCCCTGCTGAGAATACTATATGCGAGGTAAGCTTTTAAATCGTTCCTTTTTACCTCGATTTTAAGCTAAATCGAGCCTCTCGAGTTTCTTCATTGCAGGTGCCGTATATTGTCAATACGGGATCTTCGGCTCGGAGTGTCCGGACAGCTGGAGAGGGCATTCAAGGCTGGATGGGACCTGGGAATATGGTACGGGTCATTCCTGGTGCTGGAGAAGGCATTAGGATGCTGGATCAACGGAGCAGTGTGTGTGTGTGTGCAATTGTGCGCAGTCAGGAGTCGCATCTCCTTTGCTTCGGGTTCTCCTGCTTACTACGCACTGATTGGTATGTATAGCACGCTTACTTCGCATAGTAAGCTTGACAGGTGCTATACTATACCTTGTCTCGCTATTTTATTTCTAAGTGACATGTAGTATAACTACAATGTCACAATACATATTTCCCGCTGTATTTATTTTCTATACTGCCCACCTGATAATAAAGCAAGCTTATTTAATTTTTTTTGTTGTTTGTGGATTGCTTAGCGACAGTGAATCTGATTTAATTAGATTAGCTTGAAAATTGTTTTTCTTTCTTTTCATTAGTATTTTTTTATTTTTGCTTGGTATGTTTAATTTAAATTAGGTATAATTAAACAAGAGCTAATATATTTCACGGCAATCGAGCTAATAAGAGCTATTAATAATAATATTTCTTCAATTATTAAGAGAAAATAAGCAACAATAAATTAATTCAAAATGTCTCACAACGGTGATGACCTTGATTTAATATTGGGAGAAGACTTATCGGTGTTACAACCAGCAGTAGGTGCCGGTGTAATACGACGCAGTATAAATAATACCAGTGATGGTAGAATCACGGTATACGCGAGCAAAGTCGGAATAAATATAGATTCGGACTGTAAAATTATTAGAGATAGGTTAGCTAGGTACGAAATTAGACGTAATTTCGGACCATCGTCTGCTGACTGAAATGCAGCAGTAGACGAGGCTAACCCGATTATTGATACAGATTTGTCCCTTACGCAATCAGAAAAAGAAATTATCCCCAGTATCGCTATAGATACAGCTCCAGAAAGAAGTAGTAAAGCAAAACGGATGCTTTACATTCAATTGCCAACAGGACAATCACGAGGACAATACCGAGATCCAATCTCCATAAGTAATGAGAATTTGTTGTCATTACCGGAAATGGAATACGGATCGGAAATACAATCGGCTGAAAGGGAAAACAGCAACGCGAGAGAAAATTTACAGCGATTAAATAATGAAAATTTAAAGATAAGCAGCGCAGCAATTCGTCCTCAATCACAATCTACAGCATATAGATTGAGTCTACCGTCACCAGTATGCGATAATTCGATGATGGAATTAACGCATACAGTCCCAAGCTTAACGACAACACAGTTGAGCATAAATTCGACTTCCTATTACCCCATCCACACATTAGCCCCTTCATCTCCCACAAACCCAGACCTCATAGATAATCCATTTACCCAATATACAGCTCCAGTTACCACATACAGTAAGAATATTTATACAGACACCCGTCCAAGATCAACCCAAACTATCCAACCCTCAGCTTTTCGTCCAGAAAGCACAAGCCCTTTTTCCCCTATTGCACTCGTACCTAGAACAGTAAGCCGAGCAAATACGCCACAGCGCAGCAATACAGAACCCGAATTAGCGACCCAGGAGTCAAGAGTCAATCAGGCATGCGAAAACAGACATAACCCAACAAGCAGCACACAGCTGAGCAATGTACATAGGAATGTACAGAGTGTCCATTGGGAAGACGATGGAGTTACAGAACCCAACGTTCCAAAAGAGACGCGAAATACCGAGAAAGAGCTCGAAAATAAATACGATGAACAATTTAGACGTTAGGAGCAGCAAATAGAGCAAATGCAGCAATTATACAGCAAATTGATCGAAATACACAGCTCTCAGCAAAATATACAGCAAAGCAGATCGCCAGTGCACCAGGAAAGCAACGAAACGTACTCTATCCCAAATAACCCACACATACAGCCACAGCAAAGTACGTTTAACCCAGCATTCAGATACAGCCGTTCGTACGAAACTTGCTTAGAAGACGCTACCTTTATACGGGAGAAAAGGACAGCACAGATATTCTCGAGTCACCATATCCAATTCAAAGGAGCGAAAAAGAATGATCCGGAGGCATTCTTATCGAATCTTGAGGAATGTAGAGAAAGTTATGGCCTCTCAACTCAGGATATATTTAAAGCGTTGCCATCAGTGTTAGATGATGAAGCGTGGGAATGGTTTAGACGTGAGAAAAGCAGCTGGAAAGATTATCTAGATTTTGTAGATGCACTGAGATTACAATACGGGACTGAGGAAACGCAGAGCCAGCTGAAACTAGCTATTGAAAATTGGACACAGAGACCGAATGAGGATATCTCCACATACCTCACCAAGCTACGACGTATGTTGGATCAAATCACGCCGCAAACGCCTCAAACCGAGCAGCTGGATAGAGCATACCGCAACCTGCACCCTAGTTATAGAACTAGGATCGAAAGACATCATTTCAATAGTTTTACACAGCTGCAGAGACTAGGTAAAAAGGAGGAAGCAAGACGTTTAATGGGCGAAACGTACAGACCTCCACCAGTAATCCAAAATTACGGCTTAGCGAAATATGCATATATCGACCCTATGCAAACAAAAAGCCGTAAACTAGCAGCAGTCTCCTCAGGTCAAACAGAAGATATTGCAGTACCTCCCAAGTCCATAGCACCCATAGCCACCCACCCACAAAAGAAAATACAGCACCAATACCCTTTGAAGCAGAACAGCCCTCAAGCAGCAAGAAAATATACAGCACCTCCCAAGCAAGAGTCGAAGCAGCAGTACAGCGAAGCTGTAAAGAATAACAAAAATAGCAGCTACTGGCAACGAGCGCAGGAAACTAAACAAAGGGCTGAATCACCAAAGAAGCAGGAATTCAAGCCAAATAAATTCAGCACACCAAATTACGATGAGCAAAAGCCAATTCACCCAAGGAAATTCAAAGAGCCTTGCTATAGGTGTAATAAACTTGGGCATTGGATAGCAGAATGTCCAGAACCTGCAACCTGTCGTAATTGCGGTGCTCAAGGCACAAATTACGCAAACTGCAGCTGCAATAAGAACAGAAGCCAGGGAAACTACAGCCAGAGAAAATAAAGACCCGTATTTTCTCACCCAAACACCCAAAAGGGTCAATATCCTCCCATGTAGCAGCAAATAATTCCCTAATACAGCAAATACCCGGCATCGACCCACGCCATTTCTTTAACATAGAGTTAAATGGACAAAAACTTACAGCTTTACTTGACGATGGGTCGGTACACTCATTGATTGGGCGAGGAATGAGTAGAATATTACAGCATAAATTGAGACAATCCAGCAATTCAGCCGTTAAAGTAGCAGATGGTACAGCAGTACCAATACAAGGTATAATAGATGTAACCATGGAAATAGATGGTGAAACTATTATAATGCCGTTTCAGGTAGCAGACGGCTTGCATTATGACTGCATATTAGGTATCGACTTTAAACGTAAAGCGAACATGAATATATGCTATGAAAACGATACGTGGTGGACTGATAAAGGTATCATTCATCATTTTTATCCGTATGGCAAAGACCCGAGTTGCTTACCTGCCCTAGCAAGCATAGGAGGATTGAAACGAGCTACAGCAGAACAAGAAAGGAGATTACAGCAGCTATTAAACGAGATGATTCCCCCAACACCAAAAACGCTAGGTGTAACTAACCTAGATTCCCATAAAATCGATGTGCAAGGTGCCGAACCTATTCGTCAACGAAACCGTCGTTATTCGCCGAGGATGCTGCAGGCTGGATATGAGGAAATTGACAGAATGCTAAAGGAAGGTATAATAGAACCTTCAGAAAGCCCGTGGTGCAGCTGCCCAATTATAGTTCCGAAAGCAAACGGAAAATACCGCTTTTGCATAGATTTCCGGCAGGTCAATGCGGTAACCAAGAAAATAGCGTACCCTATGCGGAATATGGACGACATCCTCGACCAGCTGAGAAAAAGCCGTTACATAAGTAAACTTGATTTATCTCAAGCTTAGCACCAAGTTCCTCTAGCACCAGAAAGCCGCGAAATTACAGCCTTTTTACTTCCCGGTAAAGGATTATTTCAGTTTACCCGAATCCCCTACGGCCTATCGAATGCACCGACAATTTTCCAGAAAATGATGGACAAGCTCATAAAGCCAGAAGGGGAGCCTAATGTGTTCGCATATCTGGACGATATTATAATTACAGCCAAAACCTTTGAGGAACACCTAAAATGGTTAAGAATAGTACTGGCCGCCCTGAAAAAGGTAAACTTGCAAATTAATAGAGAAAAGTCCGAATTCTGTTGCGCGGAAGTAACTTATCTAGGATACATTGTTAATGAGGATGGCCTCAAAACAAATGTAGATAAGATACGACCGATACTAGAGTATCCAGCCCCAACCAATTTAAAGCAACTCAGACGCTTTACTGGCTTAATTGGTTGGTATTCAAGGTTTATCGGTAAATTAGCCGAATACAGAGCACCGTTAAATTATTTAACGCGAAAGGATGTCAGATGGCAATGGCATCAAGAGCAGCAGGATGCATTCGAGAAAATGAAGCTAGCCCTTACCCAAGCCCCTGTTTTAGCCCGCCCCGATTTTTCCCTCCTTTTTACCCTCCAAACCGATGCTAGCGACTACGCTATAGCCGGTGTGCTTACCCAGGAAATAAATGGTGACGAACACCCTATATATTACGTTAGCCGTACACTGAGTAAAGCGGAGCGTAATTATACGGTGACAGAGAAGGAGTGTTTGGCAGTATTGTGGTCTATTGAAAGACTAAAAGGTTACCTTCAAGATGAAGAATTTACCGTGGTAACAGACCACCACAGCCTTCTCTGGCTTCACAACATCAAGGATCCGACAGGCAGATTGGCTCGATGAAACACAATCTTGCAAAATTATAAGTTTAAGTTTGTGCACAGGAAAGGAGCATACCACAAGGTACCTGACGCACTTTCAAGAGCATATGAAGATACAGCATTAGCAGCTACAGCCACAATTAATACAAGCGATCCTTGGTACCAAATGAAGATCCAAGCAGTAATAAAATCTCCCCAAAAATACCCTGATTTATGTATAAAAGACAACCTTTTATACGCACACCGTCCCAATCCCCTCGTAGACCCATTAGTCCCCGCCCTAGATGCTTGGCAGCTGATTCTGCCAGCAGCTGATAGAGAGAAAGCTCTCTATGAAGCGCACTACACCCCGCAAGTCGGTCATTTGGGAAATGACAAAACATATGCAAGGTTAGCCACCTACTACTACTGGCCAGGTATACTATGATACCTGCAATTACGTGAGAGCTTGTCAAGAGTGTCAAGCCCACAAGAGCAATCAGCAGGCTCCAGCAGGAATAATGGAAGGCAGAAACATAGACGGACCTTGGACAGTAGTAGCAGTCGACATAATGGGACCGAAACCACCATCAAAGCAAGGTTTCAGGTACATAATAGTCTTTGAGGACTTATTTACCCGTTATGTCGAAATGAAAGCGATGAGACGAGCCGACGCAAAAAGCGTACTCCAAGCGTTCGATGAGTTAGTCATTAACCGATGGGGTTGTCTCAAATACCTAATTTCGGACAATAGGACAGAATTTGCAAATCGCCAAGTTGCAGAGAAATTACAGCAGTACGGAATTATACAGTCATTAATTCCGCCATATTTCGCACAAGCTAACCCTGTAGAAAGGGTAAATAGAAACCTAAAACTGATGATAAACAGCTTCATTGAGGAAGATCATCGGGAGTGGGATCGACATTTAGGAGAGTTCTGCTTCGCTCTCAATACAGTCGTCCACTCTACAACTAAATACAGCCCAGCATTTTTAAATTTTGGCAGAAACCCTATCCCAACAGCCCTTATACGAAAGCACCTAGAGTCCTCAGACCCCCCTCCAGCAATATATGAAAGATTACATAGACTTCCAGCAATATATGATCTTGTTAGAAGACATATAGACACAGCAGTGGCTAGACAAGCTAGACACTATAATAAAGGACGTAGATTAGTACAATACCAAGTTGGCGATCGAGTTTGTCGACGCAATAGGGTATTGTCCTCAAAAGATAATCATTTTACAGCAAAAATGGCACCAATAAACATAGGCCCCGCGAGAGTAGTAGAAGTAGTTTCGGCAAACTATTATATTGTTGAAGACGAAGATACTAAGCGGAGGGTCAAAGTCTATGTAAATGATCTTAAGCGTTATATCCCTCCTAGAAACGTTATCCCACCTAAAATTCATTCTCCCCCTTCGCAGCGTCCAATAGCACCAAATATACAGCAAAACGCCCCGAGTAGCAATACGAGGTAGACCCAGAAAGATCAAATGAATTTTTTTTTTCCTTGTTCCCTTTTCCCCGTTACATTGTTAAGTCAAAGTTTAAGTGTTATGAACCCACTTTTGCAATTTTCCCAAACAAATAAGGGTGGTGATTATAAAGCAGAGCAAATAAGCAAATAATTTAAATTATATACAATGAAACGGTAATTGAAAAGAGTTCAAAACTAAGAACTCACAAGCAGCAGAAGGTAATAATTCACCACACCTTATTAATTTTCTTTTTGTATTTTATATTATTTCATGTTATTATTTTATTAATTTTCATTATTCCCTGAATTTATATATATATTAATTTGTATAACAGTATGAGTATGATTGCCATCATGTAAGTATGAGGTATAAGAGTATCGCGAGTAGGGATAGAGCTCTCAAACAAATGCGAATATTCTATATTATTATGTATATTTGGTGTATTGGGGCCAGTCGTCGTTATAGTAAAATTAATTTTAAATTATTTAAAAGCAGCTAAAAAGTTATACACCATACAGCGCGTATACATACACAGATTCCAGCCAAGCAGCTAGTCAAGGAGACTATACACTTATACCCCGTACCAATAGCACCGGCTATTTGGATATTTATTAAGTAAGCAAGCGTAATTACCCCCACCAACTTTAGCATCATAAGCATAGGAAATTTTAAGCAAAATAGTAATTAGCAGCATTTGTTATTTTTTTTTTAGCTTAGCATTAATGTTAGCATTTTATTGAAATTACGACTTCCGCGTAATTTCGGTTTGGTGGGGGGGAGTTGTGACAATGTGCTTTGCACATGTCAAGAGCGAGTGACAGAACCCCTGACGAACACCTACCTACCCGGATAAGCCAGACGAGTCCCTAGTTACACTACCTACCCATATACTATTTCCTAGCTACCTACCCGCACATTAACTACATCCTGCCTACCCTCACAGTCTAAATACCCCTTCCCAAGCACAGCACACAACACTGAGGTGGTCCTGGCGATGAGGATCTTGGGCGTGCTCAGATTATCAGGTGGGCTCCTCCGAGTCTGGCACAGCAAACTGGATATTCAAGGGAGGCGATCACCAGGAAGCCTCTAGGACTCTCCGAAGCCTCACAGTACAGCAGTCAAGGCGATGAGGTGGTACCCAGGCAGGAAGCCGAAGAACATCCAACGCCAAGCAAGATACAGCTGTAAGAGAGATGTTAATAAGAACAAAAACACAGCAATAGGGTAAGGAGCAAGGAAGAGGATAAATAGCCATAGCCAAGAAGACAAAAGACAAGGAAAGATATGTACAGCTGTATATAATTACTACAGCTGTACAAGGAACATCATAGGATAAATTGAGGTTAGGTTAATGTACACAAACAATGTGTACATCCGATATCTCGGACAATAACGCATACAAACACACACATGTGTGTAAACCTCACGACCAAATACCCACCTAGAGCCGTAGACAGAGAGGCTAGTCATCAGCAAGGTCAACGTCGTCGAGGAGAGAGAGGGGTGACTCGGCCTCGAGCAGCAAGCGACGGCGGGTGAGCTTCGTACCTGAAACTCAAGCCGTACCCGTGGAAGAACGCAGTTAATAGCTAATGAATTATTAGTTACCTGGGAAGAGGTTGTACCTCGTCTCCGAGACGGCAGCAGCACCAGGTTGTCATCACGGCATACAGCACCATACAGCCGATTTGTACCGATACAGCCTGAACACCGCGGCACTCGACACGCTCGCACGACGCGAGATCGAGGTGCCGCGCACGAGTACGTACTGCGCAGGCGCGCGGTGCGAACACGGGGCTCTCGAGCACGCCGAGAGTCAGAGCTCTACGGTCCGCCGTCCTAAACGGATATTAGCGAGTATAACGAAGCCGCAGACTATCGGGTAGATAACGAGAGAGATAGAGAGAGTGACATCGCCATTGAGGGACGAGTGCCGATTCCTCCGATAAATGTTGGTGAATAATTCACTTTAGCTGCGTACGGTACCGCCAAGTATCCGTATACTAGTGTGTGCGAGATTCTGGTCCCCTCCTTCCCCTTCCCCTCCTTACAGCGAACTGATGCCAAGCTTTATTTTTAAGTTGCGATAACCCGCGAGTTATCGTCCACTCGTCGCGAATCAACGCGGCTGGCGCCCACCCTCTTAATTTTGTTGTATAATAAATACTCATTTTATTTATAATTAATTACCGTCTCTATATAACCTGCACCCTGATCCCCAGTGCAGCGTTACATTGGCATTGTACATTACATTGTTTTTAATATTTTTGTTATTTTATTTAGTTGTAAACTTTTTTGCGCTATTGATTTTGTATTTTTTCAAATAGTGCCTACGGGGTTTCTACCCCAAAAGGCCGAATAATAAAAATCTTAATCAGTCAATCAATCAATCAATCAATCAATCAATCTCTGTCTCTCTCTCTCTCTCTCTCTGTCTCTCTCTCTCTCTTTCTTTCTCTCTCTTTCTCGGCGAGTATAGGGAAAAGGGATAGTAACCTTGAATTTAAGAGAGGTGATAATACTATGGGCAGACACAACAAACCTGACCTTGACTTCGAGTAGTCTGTCATAGACGGGGTTATTCGAGGTCACTGGGGAAATGGTGGGGGTTTGTTGTGTCTGTCCATAGTACCACCATAACTACTGTTGTTTCTTTCGTATAAAAAAATTATTATAAGGTTTCTACATTTGACCCTTACAGTGGCCTAGAACTTTATGCGGCCCTGATTCTAATTTACAGGCAACTGATAAGGTCCGCATATTTGTCGTACTTTCATTTCTAGTCAGGAGCTCAGTTGGTAGAACAAAAGATTTCGGAGGAGAAGATAGGAGATTCAAATATCCGGATATACGATTTTTTTTATAATTTTAAATAAATTAAACACCACAAATTTTCAATGAAAATCGACAATTTTTTAATAAAATTTAAATAATGTTTATACCTGAAACCTAACAAAACCATGAATTCATTAGCCACGATTTTTACACGATTTTGCTAAGAATAAACAAGGAAATATTTTGCCATGATTTTCACATGAAACTTTTTCTACGTTGGGATTACACATTTTCACTATTTACGTATTTTATCAAAACTTAAAATAATGATAATAATTTGCTCTGTATGAACTGCTTCAACTTGTCCATCTGCAGTTTCTGTTCCTTTTGCATCTAATAAAAATCGAAGATAAGAAACATTTAAATAATAATATATTAGTTTAAGCAATATAATTATTAGTACGTTACGTAATTATTGCGCTATGTAAGTGATTTACGCATGCCGATGTCTAACTGAATTAAAAAAAACTGATTTAAAAAAAATTAATAAAACCTTGACGGCAAGAATCACATTTATCAAGGATCAACTTTTTGTAATTTATACAAAAAGTATGTAGTGGTTATTATAACTAATTTAAATACCGTTACCTATTCACCGCCTGGTTCATAATCATTTGATGTTTAAGTTATAAACAATATTTGATAATAGATGAACAATGTATAATCTTATTAGAATAATGAACTGAAAATCAGAAATGTATACATAATTTTTTATTGGGTACGTGACGATACTCAATTCTTTAACATATGAGATTCTAATACTCAATGCGCTACGTAAATTACATAGCCCACTTTTTAAATTAGTGTGTATAATACGTTAGTTAGCGCACTGAAAAAGGATACAATAAGTCACTGATTAGTGTATCACAGTATTTTTACATGTATCAATGTTCATCAGTTACTAACCATTTAAATTAAAATTTTTTGTTAAAAAAATTTTTTTATAATTAGTTTTTAGAATGAAATTATACCAGTATTGCTCATGTAATATTTTAAAATAATCACTGTCTAGCTATTAAAACACTTTTCTCCTCTTATTTGTATTAATGCTTTCTTATATTTACCTGCGTAAATATCTCAAAATATTATATATATATATATATATATATATATATATATATATATGGGGTATTCCACGTGAAGTGGTCCGATCAAAATTTTAAAATGCACCAAATTTTGGGTACGCTTTGCAAATGTTTTTCAGAATACAGAAAAAAATTTTTAGGTACTGGAATCTATTTGCTCAAAAGTTATTCTAACCTCAAAAAGTGAATTTTTCCATATTTTTTTCAACACCAGCTGGGTTTACCGCTATTTAACTCAAAATCTATCAACTTTTATTATAAAACATTATATATAACATTCGTTGCTAACTATAGCTAGAATTTATCCTTCTGGGTTAGAATTTCTAATCTCAAGGTTAATGTTACATAAACTACATGTCAATATTCAACTTAAAAATAGTGTGAGTGCGCCACAATTGATATTTTTATCCAGAAGTCTAAAAAAAAGCTTGAAGCAATACCTTTCAAATGGTCTGTAGCATTTTTGGGGCCTTCAATTCTGTAAAAAGTTATGATAATTTAAAGAAAGACATAAAATTCACAAAAATTAACATGGTGATTCCTATTTAAATTTTTTTAAAAATTTCGAGTTTCTTTAAATCTCTTTCTCTCCTTCCACTCGTCTCTCCGTCGTCTCTTTCTCTCACCCGATTCTACTCTCTATTTTGCCTGTTCTTTTCCACACCAGATCTCCTACGGTGAAAGGTGTGTCCCTCCTTTTAGCGTTGTAGTAGCTTGCTTGCCGCTCATGCTGTCGATCTGCTCGTGCGGCTGCAGACTCAAGTACTTCCCTGTGTTTTCGAAGTCGCTCTTGCCATAATTCTATCTTATGGTGCTGCTCCTCTTCTATGCCAGTCTGGTCTTGATTCCTCTTGATGGTGCCGGGAGGCATAGGCTCTCGTGCGTAATTCAGCATTGCCGGAGTTGTACCCGTCGACTCGTGGACGATGTTGTTCAGCGAGAATACAAGCTCCGGCAACTTCTCGTCCCAGGTATTGTGGTTTTCTTCGATGAAAGCCACAATCCTGGTTTTCAGCGTTCGGTTGACGCGTTCAACCGGATTCGCTTGGGGGAAATATGGCGGAGTGGTGGTATGATGTATGCCGACCTCTTGTAGGTATTCGTCGACGGCCTTATTTTTAAAATCAGTACCGTTATCCGAAAGGAATACCTCGGGAGTACCATATCGCAAAACTATCCTCTCTTTAAACTCCTTGAGAATGGTTTTCGCGTTGGCTTTGCGAATTGGTATACATTCCGCCCACCGGATGAATAAATCCAAGAATACGAGGATGTATTCGTATCCGCCCTTGCTCCGTACAAAGGGTCCGGTGATATCCCCTGCCACGACTTGCCAGGGACGTTCGACCGTGCGTTTTCCCATCAGTCCTGCAGGTGGTCGCTGATCCACCTTGCATTGTTGACAGACGAGACAGCGGCGCACGTAGTCCTTCACGTCGGCGTAATAACCTGGCCAGTAGTAATACTTAGCCAGATTGGCAAACGTCTTCTCACGTCCAGCATGGCCAGACGTAGGAGAGTCGTGGCTTTCTTCGAGGACCGCTTTTCGGTGTTCCTTTGGAATCACTAGCTTCCACGCGTCCTCGTCTCCGAGTGTTTCGTCGATTAACTCGTTTGGCTTGTGAAAGTATAATCGTCCACCGACACACTTCCAACGAAGAAAATCCCTTGGACTAGATTTTACTTGTTTCAGCCAATTCTGAAACCACTCGTCTTGGGACTCCTCTACCCAAGATATTGCGTCGATGGCGAGGGCCTCCTCCTCGCTCATCCGCGATAGCGCGTCGGGTACGTAGTTCAGGGCGCCTTTTCGATGCTCCACATCAAAGCTGTGTCCCTGCAACTCTAGTGCCCATCGCGCTAATCTACCCGTTGGACTGTGTAAGCTACGCAGCCAACATAAGCTACTATGGTCGGTTATAACGCGAAAGTGATAGCCTTCTGTATAAGGTCTATATTTACCAATCGCCCATATAACCGCCAGGCACTCTCGTTCCGTAACGCTATAATTGCGTTCGGCCTGGTTTAACGTCCTACTGGCGAACTCTAGTACTCTCTCTTCCCCATTAATCACCTGGAGAAGTACTGCGTCAATGCCAGTGTCGCTTGCATCCGTCTGCAAAACGAACTGCACATCGAACTCCGGCCTCGCTAGGACGGGAGCAGTTGCGATCAGCGCCTTAATCTGATCGAATGCCTGTTGCTGCTCCTCGAACCATTCAAACTTACGGTCCTTCTTGGTAAGCCTTGTCAGCGGCTCGGCCAAGGTAGCAAAGTCTCGTAAGAATTTCCGGTACCACGAACCCATACCAAGGAATCTTCTAAGTTGTTTTAGATTCTTGGGCGCCGGATAATTGATGATCGGCTCGATTTTCTCGGGGTCTGGCCTGATTTCATCGCGGTTCACCAGCACTCCGAGATATTTTACCTCAGTACGTCCAAATACGCTCTTATCCCTATTCACCGTGAGACGAGCCTCGTTGATTCTCTTCAGGACATACTTTAGCCACTTTTCGTGTTCCTCGAAGGTCTCTGTGGCGATGATTATATCATCGAGGTACGAAAATGCATAGGGCTCGAGCTCAGGCCCTATAATTTTGTCCACTAACCTCTGGAACGTGGCTGCTCCCGCCTGGGATAGGCCATAAGGCATCCTTTTAAATTGGAATAAGCCTAGCCCAGGTACTGTGAACGCGGTTATAGCCGCTGACTCCGGTCTTAGCGGTATCTGGTGGTACGCGCTACTCAAGTCTAGCGTGCTGATGTACCTCGCGTTCTTGAGCTTCCGTAGTATGCCGTCCATGTTAGGCAGCGGGTAAGCATCGGTTTTCGACACTGCATTGACCTTCCGATAGTCAATACAGAACCGATACTTCCCGTTAGGTTTACGGACCATTACTACGGGGCTCGACCATCCACTGGTTGATGCATCTCTTCCTCTATTCGCTTAGAGACGGGATAATATTTCTGTTTGATTGGCCGCGGCGCACCCACGTCGATCGCGAGCTCAATCAGAGATGTACATCCCAACGGCCTCCCCGTTGTACCCAGGTATCGATCAGCCAGTGTTCGCAGTCTTTCCTGCTCCTCTGGCAGTAAGTCTGCTAACCCGATCGATGCTATCTCGACAGCATCGATTCGCGTTATACCCGCTACTTCCACGTCTACAGACTGGTTGGCCGTTTCGATCCAAAGCTTGTTCTCGTTTGGATCCAAAACTGCGCCAAACTCGCGAATGAAGTCCGCTCCGACGTAACAGTCGATTTGGTCGTCTGGAAGTACGGCAACGCGAATATCTCGTTTTATCCCGGCTATTTCGAAAGGCAGGTCTACGTAACCAGCGATCACTACCGTCTGGTTCTCTGGCACTTTCGCTTTCCTTCCGTTGCTCGGGATAAGTGGGCAGCCGCAGGCCGTGGCCAATTGTAGACCTATCGAGCCCATTACTGTACGCGATGCCCCGGTATCGAACAATGCGCGTATCCGGTAGCCGGCAATACCCACTTGGACCCACCAGCGAGTTTCTTTTTCACTCGGAGGATCTTCGCATCCAGCCCTCACGTCTAATTCTTTAGTAACGGCTGCTATTTGGTGTTGGTCCGATTTGCCATCCGTCGGTCCTACCAAATTCGGGCTGAGGCAACCGCTAGATTTCTCGATCTTGGTGGACGTCGTCGGCACGTCCGGCGACGCTCCTATCGGCGAGCTCTCTTTACAGCGCTCCGCCGAAATTACAGTTATTGTTTGGGTCTTACGCGGTGTAGGAACGGGGACGACCCTTTTTAGCCGCTCCTGTTCGCGTTTCCCGAACAGTCAGGACAATCCGCTCGCTTGTAACCTAACCGTCCGCAACCGAAGCATTTCAGGGGTTGCGTGACCCGTGGTCTCGCGCCCTCGTTTGGATGGCTTCTATTCTCGTTGGATCCGCCCGACGTTCTTTCGGTGACCGCCTTTGTATTTCTCGTGCGATTTGGCGGTTTCGGTCTGCCAATATCGCCTTGGGATGAGGTAACCGAAGTGACGAACTCCTTCATTTTCTCCTCTAGGACTTTGATCAGCGTCTTGGCCCAGTCCTCTGGTGGATCCTTCTTTCTTTCCTCGTTTGGTGCTATTCGTTGCACCGCGGCGATTTTTGTTTTGGCCTTCCTATCGTCCTTCGGCTTGTAAGCTGACTCATGAATTAAGGCCGTCTCGGGTGGTGGAGGGTGTCTGTACGCTTTCTGTCCCTCCAGCGTAAGTTCGGCTTCGACCGCGAGATCAAGAAGCGTATGGATTGAATCGCAATCCGTCCTGCGCACCAAATTTTGTATTTCGGGACGCAGGTTGCCGTGCAGCGTGTCTAGCTGCTGTTCGACCCTTGGGATCGGATCGAGCCTGCGTATCATGTGGACTAGACACGTAATATAATCCCGTGTTTTCTCGCCGGGTCCTTGATATCGGGAATTTATTTCGGCGATCAATCTCTTCTGAAACCGCTTATTCGTTCCGAACCAGTGACGAGCTTCTTTTTGGAATTCGGACCATGTCGACCACGTATCTCTTTCGTTTTTGAACCAGAGTGCTGCGACGCCTTTGAATAATTCTGGCAGTGAGCTTAGCAATTCGGATTCTGAAAGATTGGACAGAATCCGACATTCCTCGACCCGTTCGAGAAATGAGTCAATGCTCTGGTCGCCATCTGCTGAGAATTGTAGTCCCCATTTCCGGACAATTTGACCGACGTCTCTCAGCGACTGTCCTGCACTTCTCTGCCAGGTGCTGTTCTCGGTCCTGGTACCACTCGTATTTCCAAGACTTTCCTGACCTTGGAAGTTCCCCCCCTCCCAGGCTTGGCCGACTCTCCTTGCGAGTGGAGTTGGGGGGTCAGGTTGTGGTAATTCGGTTGTATTGTCCAGGTAATGGTACGTCATTATGTCCTGGAATCCTACTTGCTGTCGTTGGCTACGGACTTCGTGTCGTGGGTGGTCTAATCTGGTGCTATTTGATATAGGTTGTGTCTGCGCTGCCGTTAGCGAATTTACTTTTTCAGTTAAGTGTTTAACCGTGTCTGACATTCCCTGCATAAAATTTGCGAATTCTAGTGGGATTTCAAATGATCCTCCGTCTGTTGCAGTGAGTCTTATTCTGCTTGAATTTTTATCCTCATTTGTGGTATTGTCGGCAGTATTTTTGTTTATTGATGACAGCTCCGTGGTTTCTTGCAGCCTTGCCGTGGTTATATTATCTTGGAGATGTTGGACTCTTCTACGACTTGTTTCCATATTTTCTTTAACTCCTTCATCGTTGTTAAAAGTTAATAATGGATGGCTTGTGTTGTCGTCAATTGTCGAGTTCTCCCACGGGTGTTCTGCCGAGCTATATTTTGTGATGAAATTTTGCCTGAGTTCTTCCCGATGTTGCCAGACGGTGATTTCATCTTGCTCAGGTTCTTCAACGAAATCCCTTGGCTCGTAATCTCCTTGGAGCCATTTTGTCAGACGATCTAACTTGTCAAATTTATTGCCTGTATCTTTAAGTGACAGGTCGTTAAGATATTGACATATATCTTTGTCTCTATAAAACAAGCACCAGTCTTCGATCTTATGTTGTGTCGAACACGCCATATTTATAATAACGATTTAAATAAATAATTTACAATAAATATAAAAAATAATTTATTTCGCTTTACCAGAGCAGTCCAATTGCGCGGCTATCGTGGGGTCGTTCGCTCGCGTTTTCCCTAAGGCGCACAATTACAATCGCAAAATACAAAAATATATATATATACAGACTATACAGCCTAATTATTGGATTGCTCTGGCTTCGTCCTACCGTGTACGCTAAGGTAAGATTGTGTGGGTTATTGCGAATCTGGTTTGATTATACCAGAGTAGGAATTTAATAATTAACTAATAAATGTTAAATGTGGGTACTACAATCACCTCTTTAATTAACAAAATAAAAATGACCCCGAATAAAACAATAAGCGTTTTATTTTTGCCCGCACAATCTTTCAGTACGTCTATTAGAATTTATTGATACGTGCCACAGAAAAATTTTAATTATTTTAATTAAGAAAAAAAACAAATTTTATAAAATATTTAATATTAGTATTCTTTTTATTTCTTTAATAATACTTTAATGCCAATTAATTAACTAATTAATTAATTGGTTATAGCTTAGCGTACACTTTACACCAAATCTATTGTCTCTCTCTCGCCTATTATGCTACGCAGAAATATATAACGAAAAATTACAATTCTAAGGGTATCGTTCTAGCGCTCGTAATTTTCCGACGCACACACTTTATTTTTCGGTTCGTGAAATCGTCCTATTTGATTTAAAAATTATCCCAGATTTCCACAAAAAAAAATACGTTTTCGAGGATTCCAAAATAATTCGAAAGATTCGGAAAAATTTACAAATTCCGAAAAAATTGGAAAAATTCTGAAAACCTACAAAAAATTTTGCAAATGTGAAAATTTTGAAAATTTTTAAAAATCTAAAAAAATTATGAAAAATTTGAAAATCTTGAAAAAATTTGAAAATTTCGAAAAATTGGAAAATTTTGAAGATTCTCAAAAAAAATAATGTGAAAAACTTGACAAAAAGAAATTATTTATTTGCGGAATTTTAATTATTTAAATTAAATTTTATAATTCTCACCGAAAATTATTCATCTCGAATATATCGTTTAACTTAAATAAAAAATAATGGGTATTATTTCGGTTAAATTCTGAGAATTATAATATGTTGACTTCGACTCTTGTTGTTGTTTACGTGTTCTCGTTGCGACGAACTCGCAACGCACTCGCAACCACTTGTTGCGGTTTACACTTGTAACAATGTAAAAAGTCGAAGTTTTCACTTTAAACGATTTTCCCTATCCCAAGGAAACTCACGTTTTGGGCGCCAGTTGTAACAGGGTTGATTTTACTCTTCGGGAGGGTTTTGATTATCCTGTGCATATCCTCAATGCACAGGAAATATTCTCGGTGTAACGATCAGCTGTTTACCAGACAGCTAACGGATCGGCAGAACCGTCCTTTGAGGTGTTGCGAGCTAGCCTCAAGCTCCGCACGACGACGTCTTCCCTGTGTACAGCGTGTGTACTTACCTAGTACACGCTTTTCCTCGATAACGAGTGTTATCTTTCGCCGATACCCGTGCTCGGCTAGTCAGCTATGTGTCGTGCGAAGTGCAATGCACGACACCCGCGGGGCATGGCGGTATTCGCCTTCGGGATAGGGTCTGTCGGGAAACCAATAAAATGCTATATCGTCTATACAATTACAGAACGAATTTATTACAATTAAATGAGATGAACGGTGTAATAACCGACTATGATAAATACAAGGTCAGGCCAAGGCAATGCTATTCCTTGGCCCGAAAATAAACAACTATTAAGCTGTTAACAAATACGCGTGTGTGTGCGCTCGCCGCTATTCGCGTTAAGACTCGACGGGTCGGTCGATCTCAAGGACGTGGACTATTCGCCAGGTACGAGTTACCTGGCAGCAAAACGGATTGACGCAATCAGGATCGTGCCGGAGTGTTAAGCACTCCGGTTTGCCGTGTACGCGTCTAAGCTGTGGAGAGAGAGACGCGACGAGAGCGGCTATTCTCTCGATTGACTCGCCCGTCGGGATACCGCGCGTATCCTGTCGCTAACCTCACTTTATGTTACTCGCGGGTATTCGCGCACGCCTGGCCAGGACTTACTTGTACTTCAGGACGACCTGGTTGGGCTACGTCTTGGCGTCCGATTCTCTCTCTCTCTCTCTTCTCCTACTTGTTTCTCCGTCGTCTCTTTCTCTCCTTCCACTCGTCTCTCCGTCGTCTCTTTCTCTCGCCCGATTCTACTCTCTATTTTGCCTTCCTACCCTAGCGGAATCGCGCCCGTTCGAGGTTCGAACAATACTGCCGGTGTGTCGTGCACACCGGCTCTCCGACGCGTCTTCGACGGTAAACTCACGCGATCGGTATGATTTTCGTCTCGCGTAGACCGTTTGCCGTTACAATATATATATATATATATATGTATATATATATTCAATTTACCTGCTCTTTTAATAATCGGTTGATAGCTTTGCCTTTCATCGTCAATATTGATGGATTCATCCAAATTTTACTCTACAATATACAAAAGTATTATTAATATATACGTAAAAGAGTTATAATCTCAATTTTTAAATTATTGTCTAAATTTTTATTTTGTTAGAAAACTACAAAAATGAATTTAAAATGTACTATGCACAACTGACGCTCAAATTAATAGTTATTTACAATAGTTATTTTCTATTATTTTTTACTAGAGTACATTATCATATTTACTTAAATTAAAATATATATATATATGCATGGTTCTCTGTGACATCAAAGATGAAAAAAATGAATATTGCTATAACTGTGGGAGTCTGTTCTAGAGGTGTCCAGTAGTTCTCCTGAATTTTTTCAGATTTTTTCGGGACCATTATTTTAAGTTGAGTGAGTCAAAGTTGACGTTTTAGCACTTTTTTGCATTATATACCCATTTGCATGAATTTGTAGCTCCCAGGGGATGCATTTTTCACTAAAAACATAAATGTGACTTTTTGTAAAATTTTCTGAATTTTTTATTTAAATTACTTTTAGAGACATAAATATTGATATTTTTATAATAATCCTTCAGATTAGTATTATAATTCTTGTAATTTTTTATAATTGTATAATAATATTTGTATTTTAGCAGCTTACAGGATATTAGATGGATACTGAAACAAGTGGATATACTTTTCTACCACTCCAAGGTAAGTGCATAAATTTTGTTGCAATGATCATGGTAATATATTCATCGTTATAAGGCAACAAATATACATTTCTATTAATATTTCGGGCACTTTTCCCGGATATTTTGACCATAAGTGATCTCAATGATTTAGACCCACTCTGGAAATTTTTAGGCAGTTTGTGACTATAAAAAGACATTTTTTAGACAGTATTAGGTTACCAGAGACCGGAGCAGAATTGCTGATTTTCACTATTTAAGGTTTAAATGGCTTACAAGAGTGTGACAGCATACATTTATGTCTTTAAAAGTATTTTTAATGAAAAGTTCGGAAAATTTTACAAAAAAGGTCATACTTATGTTTTTAGTGAAAAATGCATCCCCTGGGAGCTAAAAATTCATGAAAATGGGCATATAATGCAAAAAGTGCTAAAATGTCAACTTTGACTCTCTGTAACTTAAAATAATGGCCCAGAAAAAATTTGAAAAAATTCAGTAGAACTACTGGATACCTCTAAAACATATTCCCACAGTTAAAGCAATATTTATTTTTTTCATCTTCGATGTCACAGAGAACCACCCATATTATAATATATAACCACCCATTCCACGTGAAGTGGTCCGATCAAAATTTTAAAATGCAACAAATTTTGGATACACATTACAAATGTTTTTCAGAATACAGAAAAAAATTTTTAGTTACTGGAATCTAATTGCTCAAAAGTTATTCTAACCTCAAAAAGTGAAGTTTTCCAAGTTTTTTTCAATACCAGCTGGGTTTACCGCTATTTAACTCAAAATATATAAACTTTTATTATAGAACATTATATGTAACATTCGTTACTAATTAAGTCTAAAATTTATTCTTCTGGTTTAGAATTTCTAATCTAAAGGTCATTGTTATATAAACTACATATCATTGTTCAACTTAAAAAAGTGTAGGTATGCCACAATTAATTTTTGTATCCAAAAGTCTAATAGAAAGCTTGAAGCAATACCTTTTAAATAGTTTTTAGCATTTTTATGGCCTTTAATTCTGTAAAAAGTTATGATAATTTAAAAAAAGACAAAAAATGCACAAAAATTAACATGGTAATTCCCATTTAAATTTTTTAAAAAATTTCGTGTTTCTTAAAATTTTCATAACTTTTTACAGAATTAAAGTCCATAAAAATGCAATAGACCATTTGAAAGGTATTGCTCCAAGCTTTCTTTTAGATTTTTGTATTAAAAAATCAATTGTGGCACACATGCACTTTTTTCAAGTTGAATATTGACATGTAGTTTATGTAACATTGACCTTGAGATTAGAAATTCTGACTCAGAAGAATAAATTCTAGGCATAATTAGCAACGAATGTTCCTTAATGTTCTATAATAAAAGTTGATATATTTTGAGTTAAATAGCGGTAAACCCAGCTGGTGTTGAAAAAAACTTGGAAAACTTCACTTTTTGAGGTTAGAATAACTTTTGAGCAAATAGATTCCAGTAACTAAAAATTTTTTTCTGTATTCTGAAAAACATTTGTAATGTGTACCCAAAATTTGGTGAATTTTAAAATTTTAATCGGACCACTTCACGTGGAATATCCTATATATATATATATGTATGTATATATAATTTACTTTTTTTAACAAGTACCTTCTCGGAAAGCACCTTACTTACTTTTCTCAAGGTGTTGCAACAACTTTAAAAATTTTTTTCCAAACATAAGATTTGCATCTATTTGTCTTATCATGCCTAATACCATAGTAATATATAATAATTCATGTAATATCTTTACTTGTTATTGACTTATATATTAATGACTATATCATTTTTTCAGCTACAAAATTTTTGTCTTCCGGGCGAGAAGATGTTGACGTAAGAATGTTATTAATGGGAAGACCATTTGCAATAGAACTTATTAATCCAAAAATAACTACTATATGTCAAGATGATTTGAATCGCTTAAATGAGACAATTAATAATGAGACTATAAAAATCAAGACTACCAATGGATTAAAAATTATAACTAAACATGATCTAAGGAAACTAAAAGAAGGAGAAGATTCAAAAACTAAATCTTATCGCGCTCTTTGTATCTATAAGAAAAAAGAAACGGAACAATCAAGTTTCTTAAAAAAATTCGTAAGTCTACGTGAAGTACACGTAGTGCAAAAAACTCCTCTACGAGTTCTACATAGGCGTTCACTTTCTCCAAGGATACGTATTATATATGAAATGCGAGCTCGGTTTCCTAATTCCATCGAATTAGAAGGTTATCGTAATCATTTAAAATATATGCCAGACAATTATAGTATAATAATTATTGATTTCATAACTCAAGCGGGAACTTATATTAAAGAATTTGTGCATGGTGACTTTGGAAGAACAAAACCAAACCTTTGTAGTCTTCTTGATACCGAAGTTGATATTGTCGCTTTAGATGTTACTAACATTGCTATGTTGTGGCCATAGAATAATATTTTTAATAATAAATTGGTATTTGAAATAGAAAATTTTTATAGAGATTACTCGCCTGTATTTACGCAAATTTAAATTTTTTTGTTAGCTGAAACAATACCAAATTTTGAACAAGAAATTATTATTAAGAAAATGTTAATTAATTCTTTGAAGAAAATCATGAAAAAAATTACGCACCATGTTTCTATTTAACCCATTTTTTATAACTAATATATGCACACTAAGATTTGATTAACCTTTAAACGGCCGGGGTTTTGAAAAATTTGAAAATCGCATTTTTCTATAGGAATGTGGTCTAAGGTCCCTGAGTTAGAGCCAAACTAAGTTTCGATGTTGGTGAGTTAGACCCCTTACTCCTAGAGGCGTATTCCAGTCCGGTACGGTAAGGCCAAATGTTGAAATTTTCAAAATTTCAGAAAAACGTTAAAATGCAAAATTTATTTCATTTTCAGATGTATTTGGGTTATATCTGGTCATTCTATATTAATATTACTTGAAAAATATTACAAAGAGCGTATCAATCGGCGATATCTGAGTTTCTTTATTCTTTACATTTGAAAACTACACAAATACATTATAACGCACAAAAAAAATAAAAATCGAAACTCACGGACCAGAGCATATACACTTTATGAATTGAGTTATTTAAATGAAAAAAATTGAGTATTTATGAAAAAAAATGTTTACGCCTCTAGGCGTTTTCCGGCCCTCGAAAGGTTAAATAATATTGTGGTACTATTAAATAAGTTCAAATTAAGAAAATTATCGACTATTTTAGAAATAATAACTAGATTTTAAAAATCGTAAAAATTTTCGGAATTTATTTAAATACTTTTGCAATAAACAATCTAGTAAACAAACAAAGAAAGTGAATACTTTATTTTTTATAGAATATTATTGGTTAATTTTATGTACTTTTCATTTGAAATATTCTATTGTATTCTATCGTTTTTCTTAAAAGGATATCAAACTCGTCATATTACTATTCGAGTAATTTATCAACTAAGATGTACTGTTTTTGCATACATTAATATTTTATATATTGAAGTAGTTCATTGTGCATCCGTCATGCACAATAAGTAACATATAAGTTCGAGGAGCGCACGTATATTGGTGGTGTGAGAAATCGCGATCGATTCACTAAGCGAGTTAGTTGCCTGTGAGCGCTGGAAGTGAGAAGCTCCCTCTCTACACATGTAAATACCATTAAAGCCTTAATCAAATAAAGTTATATTGATGCAATCCAGTTAATAACAAAGTTACGCTTTTTTATGCAGTATTCTTTGCTCACTATAAGAAAAATACTACAACATTATATTTTAATTTTAGTAAAATTGTGAGAACATTGCACTACTATGGATTGCATCGTAACGTAAGACAAAGTAAATTGAAATATCTAAGGATTATTGGCTTGAGTCAACATAATTATTATAAACCATAATTAGACATAGCTTCGATTGTTTGGTATAATTAAAGATAATTCAGAATAATTTATGAAAAGTCAAGATAGTTAATTACAGGTGAGGAAAGCTGGGATTGTTATATCCAATACATATACATATATGTTATAAGGTCACGATGGGGATTAGTACTTCATGTACATATGACTAAATTAAGGGAAGTCCATGCATAGTGTGGGTCGATAACGCCGCACACAAAAAAAGGCTACCGGATTCAACCCATAGTCAGGTATATTGCACTTGACTCGGGGAGTCCGGTAATGAGTGCCGAAAATAATTTTCGATGTGGCTTATATATAGCTAACGACAGTGCTCCTTAACTTACTTTGTAGACATACATACATCAATTTTCATGTTTTTGTATATTTTAAAGAAATAACACTTTTTGCTAATCAAAGATTTTTGATGTTAAATAATTAAAATTATATATTTTTTTTTATTCTTTTTGCTCATCACCCCGTATACCCATTAAACGGGTTTTTACAAGGACACCCCTACCACCTATGTGTGGGGGTGAAAACATTCCAATTATTCCCATCCCGGTCCCCACCGTCTCGCATTCGCCCAGGGTTATGCCCGTGAGGAAGGGAAAACCTTGTAGGAAAGCTTTCCCCGAGACGACCGGTGTACAGTGCTGCCAGATAGAGGTATTTTTTCTTTATTCCACTCACACAGTACGACCTTATTTACATTAGATAATAGAGGACAGAAAAACCCTAAATGGTAACCCTGTCGGTGTATTGAAACATTCTGTTTGGATAATCAGGTCACCTTGCGTAGGCCCAAACACCGAAACCGAATGTTCCACACCTTCCGCTCACGTTATGAAGTGTGGAAAAACACCTAACCGATCCCGAAAGCCGCACAAGAATGATGTCACCCATCCAAGTGCCAACCGCACTCAGTGCTCTGTGATCTCAGCTAATATTTTATATAGCACGAATTGTAGGTATGTGACGTGTTTACTTATAATTGACAATTTTAATTGAAAAGCTTACATTATTATGTCAATTTTGTGAATTCCAATTTTAGTTTTAAATTAAATTTTAATACTTCTTTTACAAATTCCACCGAGGTAGGAAGTTTCTCGCAGATTCGCTAAAATATAACCTTTTTCGACGGTCTATTGAGAGAGGACCTTCTTTCGCTCAAGGGAATATAATATGAGACTAGCCACAGATACCTCGCTCGCTAACGCACACTCGGGTGTATTTTGATTGTGCTTATTTCAAATGAGTACATTTAAAATAGATGCATTTAGTTTATTCGATTATTAAATTTTTAATTTTATATTCATTATATAATGCGTACTATTTTTAATTATTATATAGTGTGTGTTATTAAAGTAGTCGTTATTCCAAACGGGAGAACCGGAAAACCAGAGAACATCCAAAACGGGAATCTTCTTAATTAGGATTAGTTAGTTTCTTTTAGTTATGTCTATATAGTTATTTATGTATGCTACATTTGTAGGATATTTTTATGCTTGAATTTTCAAAAAAAAATTATCATTTTTTTCAAAAAAAGTTATTTGACGTTTTCTTTAAAAACTTCTTTTTAGAAAAGTTTTTTTAAAATACCCAAGTACCCCTCATATGAAAAAACATATTTTGACGTTATTATATTAAAGAAGTATTAATTACAAAACGTTTTTCGAAGGGTCAGAGACCGGAGGCCTGATAGTATAATATTATTTATTACATTATTATATATTTCAGACAAATCGGTCTATATGTATCGAGAAAACTTTGACCTACCATTTTATCAAAATATCGGTAAAATAGGTCATTTTTGCCTCACCTCGTTAAAATGTATATGAGAGTTGTCTTTACAAAATTGTGTGACATGTAAACTAATTATTTTGCAGCTGGGATGAGGAAAAAGTTTCATATGAATGGTAGTATTGGCTAAATAATTTATACATGGTACATATAGATACAATTTTAATTGTACGATTTCAACAAATTTAAGTATTGAAATAATAATTTTAAATACTTATTTTTACGACATTGGATGTGAAAGTTAGGTGTATGATCGGCGTATTTGACTAAAAGTTAATGTCCTTTTCTATAGTCCAAGTCCTGTTAAACGGAGGGTCATTGTGATTTTTCGTGCACAGTTGATGATACTGGCTCTGTAAAATATATTTTTCCTTACAGCGTTAGCCAACATATTAATGTTGTTATCTGACTCTTACGGCGAGGACGTGCTGGTAAGGTATACATTTCAAGAGTCAAATTTTTTTGTAATAAATCCGATTTTTTAACGCTACAATTAATTAGATAGTGCAATATATATTTTACCTAACTTATAGTAATTTCTTAATGATGTTCAGCGCAAGCATTTATTAGTTATTTTATGTATTTAATTTTAATTTAATGTTTCAGTAGTAGTAATATATTCATTAATATTTTTTATACTTGATATAATGAATTCACAATGTAATATGTTGCAGCCATATCTTTTTTTATCTTTTTATCTTTTTTTTAGCCTTGTTTAATAAATTTCTTTTCAATTTTTTATTTCCTTTTTTATTACATTGGCCACTGTCGTTATTATAATAAGCTTTTTTTTTTGCAGTGCTTCTTTATCTCGATCATTTTTTAAATGGTCATCGTTCATTGCTTGCCTTTTAAACCTGGTTTGATGTTTTTTCTTTAGTATTTTTTCTTGTATTTTGCCACCGTTAGTAATTTTACATTTATTATAAGCTTCTTTTTTTCGCAATGCTTCTTTTTCTAGTTCACTTTTTATTTCGTCACTATTCATTGTTTGCCTTTTCAACATGTTTTGCTGTTTTCTTTTTAGTTGCTTTTCTTCTATATCATTTAATTGTTTAGTTTTATTTTCTTGACATAGAGAACTATAAGTTGCGATTTCATAGTCTATTTCCATTGGAGTAATAAGATCAACGCAAACTATATTTTATCTGTATTATATAAGTTCATTATTTTTTGTTCAAAATTTTGTTCTATTATTTTCATTTCTGCTGCATTGAAATTTAATTCTTTTCTATTAAAATTATAACTATGAATGACGTTTCTTTTGATTGGTATTATTAAAACGTTATAGCTAATATTTTGTAATACTGGAAACATATAAATTAGTAATAATAGTATTTATAAAAATGCACTTTTAACCAAAACGCCCCAAATTGTTTTTTTCGTTTAATGATCTGCTTCTTAAAGGAAAAATCAACGGATCCATTTGAAAATATCATTTCTGATGAATTTTTTCCGTTTTTTTCGAAATTCGGACATATTTACGATATATGTATCCGTTTTTGCAACATAATTGTTTAAGCAAATTAAAATGCGAAAAAATTGAGAATTTTTTGCAAGTAATCATGTTGTTGAGCGTGATATCTTATTCAGTTCCTGTTAATCCCGTTGGATTTGAAAGCATAAATGCCTATACTAAACTGGTATGTTAATTAGTATAATTTAAATGTATTAGCAAAGTGTACCCTTGTTAAATTTTATTATGAGCAAACATGACTATTTTCGTGGTCACTATTTTATTATCTAGTGTAGCCGTATGCCACTAAATCCAATGATTAGTAGTATCCAAATATGGTGTCAAGCTCAAAAACATGATTATCTGCAAAAAATCTATAAATTTACGTATTTTATTCAATTAAAAAAATGTTGTCACGTCCAAACTTGTACCAACTACCATAAAAAATGTTACAAGAAGGCAAATGGTTAATAAACCATTCGCGTTCCTTTCGCTCTTGTTTGACTAGGACTAGCCTTACGTCTCCGGGAGTAGCGAACGAAGTTATTTTGAGAGTAGAGATGTAGGGGATAATGTGGGATAATAAAATAATATTTTTTTATTCGTATTAGTCATGCATTGTTTATTGAAATTTGTTAACATCATAATATGCTGTTTTCTTTTAAATGAACATGTGTAACTAAAATCTTATAGCTTTTTAATGGGCAAAAACACACATAAAATTACACTATTTTATTAACAATTGTATAAAATTATTTAAATCAAATAACGATTTTAATTTAGATTAAATAAACAATTGTACGGCGAACACGTTAATAAATTATAGAATGATATATACAGAAAGTTATTTTATTATAAACATTAATGATTAATAATCGAAATAAGAATTACTATTTTTTTTTATTAAAATAAGAATTATTATAAATAAATGCAGATTAAATTAAAAATTATTGGTGTTGAGAATATGAATTATTGTCAATAAATTACAATTCAAAAAATAAATATTGCAAATAAAATGCAATGCAAAGAATAATTATTATAAATAAATTGCAGTTCCAAATAATAATTGTTGTAAGAGAAAACGGTTGGTTCAGTAATTGAAATAACATAAAATATCAGGTTTGCCTTTACGAATATCACAAGCGTATAGATAGCCGAAAAGAATATACCTTAAGTACCCAAATATATATAGATATATATATACAAACACCAGTATCGGTACTTATGGTGACACTACGTGTTATCTTGGTGTTTTGAGGTTATAAAACATATGTAACGACTCAGATATAAGGGGGAGAATATTAATTGATAGAATAATGCATAAAAAACCATTAACCCAAATACCTAAATACCCCTCACGGGTAAAAAAGCACACTTTGACCTTATAATATTAATGAAGGATTGAGGCTATAACCTCATTCGAAGTGCCGGAGGCCGGAGGTTTAAAGACGTTATAGCTTCAATCCTTCATTAATATTATAACGTCAAAGCGGGGCTCACAAAGATAATTTTCCGATTTTTTGTGTGTCGGCATAAGTACGGATACATGGTTGAATTTTCGGTGGAATTATGCTGACGTCGGCCCAAAGTAAGCACAATTCCCATTTCCCGTAAGAATTTGTCGGCATAAGTACCGATTGATCAATTTATATATATATAAGTGTGTGTATATATATATACGGTGAGGAACGAAGGTCCGCCTCGAACGTGGATAGCGGTGTCAAATGGCTTGATAATATCCTACTAGACCTGCGGGCATCGACGTTGGATGCGTATGCTTTCGGAGTCCGATGATTGCCAGATGTCGAAGTCGTAGTTTCTTGACTATGGCTCGTAGATGTCAACGATGCATCTCAATCCCCGAATACAAAATCTCTCTTGATTTTGAATGCGTCTTTCCAAGTCCGAGTAGCAGTGTCACGCCCTCGGATAAAAATCAAAGAGTTGACTAGCAGAGCTTCGCCTTACGAAAGCTTTAGACGAAAAATTAGGAGTGGCTGTATCTGTCATGGGTCCTCTTTATATACCCTAAAAATCTATCCATCTCTCCTTGTCTTACGCTTCGCTTTAGATGGAAATTGCGTAAGTAGTTCTCGATTTTTCTGTGCTTGCACCCGATTGGGCCGTTAGATGTGCGTGATTAAAAATTATCGAATCCCATGCATTTTCTGTATCGCCTCGTAGTTAATTCGGAGAATTTGCTGTCCCCCTTTTATTACTGCGACATTACCCAAAGAACGGCTTAATTTATTACTTCCTTCTAATGCTAGAATTTTCTAGTCCATGTTTCCCATCGCCCGCTCTTCTCCGAGCATTGATTTTATAGTACAGTACAAAAAAAACTCTTGCGCAACCCTTCGTTTCGATTTCACTGTCGGCAATCCCGCTTATGTGCGTATTGGCTTTGAATAATATCTTCAACTCTACTTATCAGTCTCTTTTTCGTTTGAAACACTCGTAAATTAATTTGTCTTCTAGCTCAATAAATTATTTTTTCTATTACTGCATTTACTTAGAATCATTCTTTATCAACCTTATTTTGTTCGTCTTCTACGCCGTAATTTTATTCTAAACTACCCAGTACTTTTTACGAAAAATAATAATATAATTTCCGTCGGGACGTGACAATGTATTGCTAATAAAATTAACGCAACATTTAATTTTGGCCAAAAAAGGCGCAAATTAGAATATCAATACTTTAGGTAAAAATTATCATAAGGAAGTCAATTTTTTTTAAATTAAAGCTTCAATGTAGAGAAACTCTGCTTAGATTAGTGTAAAAATGAGGTATTAAAGTTAAATACTTGTACTATTTAACGGTAGCAAGAAAAGTACGGGTAGCCAAATTAATTTAACCCTTTTACGCTCTGCGTTACTCTCATATAACATAATTTGGATAAATCGCAAATAATATTCTAACGAATATTTTTTAACTCACAATATCGTAATTGAAAGATTATATTGTCTACTTTTTTGATTAAAAAAAAAGATTTTTTAAATATTTTTTGAATTTTTTTTTATCGGAAAAAAACTAAAATTGACAAATTTTTCGGAAATGTGAATTTTTTAGAAATACTCATAAAACATTTAATTCTATAATATTGTACTCATATTATTATATGATATCTTAAAAGTATTTTGTCTCTATTTTTAGATAATTATATATCATTCAAGATTTTTCTTAGTTTTTTCTATTAATTAATTAATAAATAACAATGTGGATTTAATACATTTCTATATTTTTGTTTAAAAAAATAAAAGTATCAAAAGTAAGAAGTAGATCGTTGAAAGAACATAAAAAATTTAGTGTTTTGGTTAAAAACAAATTAGTTTAGTGAACTAAATATAATTAATATAAATTTAATATTCTATTCATAAATACTAAATAATAATGCATAGTTCATAATCTTAAGTAATCAGAAATTGCGCCACTTATTCGGCCCAGATGAACACTTTTTTAATAAGTTCTTGAACGTTAAATATAATGATAAAAAATTAACTAAAAAAATTGATCAACACACATTTCCAAAGTATTCTTTGTGCTCCTTCGAATGCTGTTGTAAGCATTAGTGTCAAATTCGTTTTAAAAAAAGTTATAAATAATTTTTCTCAAAAAAATGCCAAATTTTCAGAATTATTTGCTAGAAGAAACGCTTTTTGGAATGGTCTTTGAGAAACAGATATCGTGGCAGGAGTGTCCAAACTTTCAGATGGTATTTTTTAATTTGTGATAACTCAAGAAATCATAAAAAAATTCATGTTTCGGTACAGGTTTTATGGTATATAGGGGTTTTTAAGATCGCTGACTATGAGTATAACCAGAGATGAATAGGGAGATTGCTAATGACATAGGAAAATGTGAGGCAAATTCGATCGCACTACCACGCGCGGCTTTGGAAGGAAACATACGCATGATTTGAATTCGTGGAGATCGTGTAAAAGAAGTACGGCGAGTGGGGGTAGCAAACGTGCGTATCGAGGAACGGTGGGGAAACGGTGGGCCTCGGGCGGGGGAATCGTACATGCGTATAGGCAAAGAGGTAAAGCGCTAACCGTGTGCATACTTCATTCGGGCGATTTAGACAAATTAGGTTAATTCTTAAAATGCAATTACAATGCAGTAATAAACATTTTATTTATTCAACTGCACCTTACCCAAATTAAATATTTAAAACTTAAACCCAAACGGGGGCAGATGAATATAAATCATTTTTGAATATTACTTAATTAATATGACGATGGTCGTGAGCGCTAAGGCGCGCGGCGACTTAATGCTTTTTTTATTGAGCGCAGGTTCAATTCTCGATTCTAGATTTTTTTTTTTTTTTAAGGTTATTGTATTTAATTATTAATTTTATTTTGAATATTAAAATATGATATTTTAAAAATCGATAGAAAAATTAAAGTTGCATATCTAAAAAATATTAAATGATTCGGGTGCAAAACAGCTGTTTCGCTTTCTTTTGTTTAAAATCTATCTTGTGAAATCGCGTTTTGCGCATGCTATTTTGAAAGATAATAATATATCAATTTCGAGAAAAAAAAACTTCAAGACGGAAATTGAAACAATTGCAAGTAATTAATAAAAATTAATATTAGTTTATAAAATTTTTTTTTTTAATTTATAATATTTATTTATGCCTAGATTTGAGACAAACAAAAATAGTTTAGTAATTTTTATTAATTTTTATAAAAACTTTTATTAACAGTTATAATAATTTTTTATAATTTTTCCATTTGTGACAGTACTATTGGAAACAAAAATTAGGGCAAAAAGTAACGATTTCACAAAAAGGAAAAATGTAATAAAAATTAAAAAAAAATGAAATATTGAATTTAATTCAAAAGGGCAATAGTAATACTAAAAAATTAATAATAGTTAATAATTTTTGTGGTAAGGCTTGTTGTAATACTCATGATTAAAGAAATGAAAGAATGTACTAAAAAATTATAAAAAGTAATAAAAATTAATAATCGTTTATAAATTTTATCAATTGTCTCAAATCTAGACATTATAGATATAATTGCGCCCACGTTGGGCGCTATTTGTAACGGGATACGGATTGAATATAAGGAATAAAAAAATCAACGAAGGTATCGGGGCCAGAGTGACCAGTTGGCGATTTTGTTTCCTTTTCTCTCTTACGTATATTGATGTTTATTAAGCAAGAGCAACAAGGAGAAAAAATCGCCATCTGGCAACCCTGATCGGGGCGCGAACCCACGATCCCGGGAGCGCGAGGCAGAAGCCTCACCACTGCGCTACCATTCGCAATTATCCGGGCTAGTCGACTTGGTCCTATCGACGAACGTCGCCGATAATCCAGGGACCTACCTACGCCGACACTCGAAATCCGTACCCGTTATAATTATTATTAAAAGATACTCATTTTTATTATTTTTCTTATTATATAAAATTTATAAACGATTATTAATTTTTATTACTTTTTATAAATTTTTAGTACATTCATTCATTTCTTTAATCATGAGTATTATAACAAGCCTTACCACAAAAATTATTAACTATTACTAATTTTTTAGTATTACTATTGCCTTTTTGAAGTAAATTCAATACTTTATTTTTTTCATAATTTTTATTACATTTTTCCTTTTTGTGAAATCGTTACTTTTTATCCTAATTTTTGTTTCCAATAGTACTGTCACAAATGGAAAAACTATAAAAAATTATTATATCTGTTAACAAAAATTTTTATAAAAATTAATAAAAATTACTAAACTATTTTTGTTTGTCTCAAATCTAGGCATTAATAAATATTATAAATTAAAAAAAACTTTTTCAACTAATATTAATTTTTATTAATTACTTGCGATTGTTTCAACTTCCGTCTTGAAGTTTTTTTTTCTTAAAATTGTTATATTATTATCTTTCAAAATAGCATGCGCAAAACGCGATTTCACAAGATAGATTTTAAACAAAAGAAAGCGAAACAGCTGTTTTGTACCCGAATCATTTAATATTTTAGATATGCAACTTTAATTTTTCTATCAATTTTTAAAATACCATATATAAATATTCAAAATAAAATTGATATTTAAATACAATTAAATACAATTGACCACCGTCATATTAATTAAGTAACGTTTAAAAATGATTTATATTCATCTGTCCCCGTTTGGGTTTAAGTTTTAAATATTTAATTTGGGTAAGGTGCAGATGAATAAATAAAATGTTTATTATTGCATTGTAATTGCATTTTAAGAATTTACCTAATATGTCTAAATCGCCCGAATAGAGTATACACACGATTAGCGCTTCTATTTTTTGCCGATACGCATATTCGGTTCCCCCACCAACGCATCGCCCGGTCCCCTTCGCCCGTCAAAACGCACATCTTCCCCTTACTTAGCCATATTTCTACGAATTCAAAAGCTCTTGAGGTGCAGAAGTTGCCTCAGTTGAATACACGGGGCTTAGCTATCTCCCTATTCATCTCTGGTATAACTGAAAATCTACATTATATTAAAGTTATCTTTTTGAGCGATTTTGTAAAAACTCCCCAATTCTTAAAACATATATTTTTTATGATAAATATGTGTTACATAAGTTAATGCTTGACATTACTGACAAAAAAAGATAAATTATAATGTCCGTCCGGCCGTCCGACAAACATCATCTTGGCGTGAGAGAGATTGATTGATTGATTCGTTTATTGGTATTTTAGGGAAGCCCCCGTATACACAGTAGTTACATATTAAAAGCATTAAACAAAAGAGTATATAACCTGAGTACATAAAAGCCGGAAAATTCCATGTAACAAATATAAATAATATAATAAAATGAGATAACAATAAAATAAAATAACAAACTATCAATATAACATAACAAAAATAAAATAAAACCGGCAAATACAATATAAAATAAAACAAGATTATAAAATAAAATAAAATAAAATAAAATAAAATAAAATTAAGTAAAAACAAATTAAGTAAAAACAAATAGGTCGTCGTTGAGTATTAAAACGCAGCGTATCATAAAATAAATAAATAAGTATAAAACGCAAGTATAAACGTAGAAAACAATAAATAAATAAATAAGTATATAACGGCGCACGCAAAGGTAAAGAGAAACACATAGAATAAATAAATAAATAAGACATGAAAGCCGCAGTACAATAATAATCGTGACTAGAACAACAGACTAAAGATCGGGCACAGGAGGGCACTCTAAACCCTCGTCAATTACTCTCGATTCCCACGCCCGTCGATCAAGCTCAGAGAGATGTGCCAGTGAGGATTTAAAGGAAGGGAAGAGGAGCGGGTCGAAGTTGGTAAAAGGAAGACTGTTTATAAGGCGAGAGGCTGTAATTACGTAAGAGTTGTTAAAGGCTTCGGTCCTAGGAGGGAGGTAAAAGAGGGAAAGGGGTGGGTGACGAGAGGAAGTTCGGGAAGTAAAGGAAGCGTCGCGAGGGGTGAAGTGGCAAGCAATATAGGATGGGGATTTATGGGAGATAATATTGTAGGCACTACAGCCGATGAAGAGGGATCTCCTGAGCTCGACCAATAACCAACCAAGTTTGAGGCGGTAGGGCGTTACGTGCCCTCTCCAGGGTATGCTTCCCCACACAAATCGAACGCAAGCGTTTAATAAACGTTGAAGTTTAAGGTTTTTAGTGGCGTCTAGATCGTGAAAGATCGCACAGGCGTAGTCGAAGTGCGGGAAGACAAGCGACTCTATAAGATGTTTCCTATTTTGCCGCGAGAGGGCACGTTTAAAGAATCTCAGAGAGTGCAAGACTCCATGAACGCGCTGCGATATCGACGCGACCTGGCGAGACCAATCCAGGGTGGGGGTAATCCAAACGCCCAGTGATTTGACCTCTAAAGCATACTCAAGGGAGCTGTCACCGATCATGATTTTAGGAGCCGAGTCTAAGTCAATGCGCGAGATAAAAGTCTGACTACCCAAAATCAACACTTTAGTTTTATTCACGTTCAAACTCAATCCGTTTGATCTCGCCCAGTTATCTACCGCATTTGCGTCTTCTGATATTCTCTGGACTCCCAGGGCGAGATCAGCAGGAGGGAATGAGTAATAGATTTGGGTATCGTCCGCGAAAATCATGTGATTTGAGTGCTTTAAGACCCTCGGTAGGTCATTAATAAAAATAGAGAAAAGAAGTGGGCCAAGGACACTTCCCTGAGGAACCCCCCTAGATGTGTCAAGCCAGGCTGAACTAGAACCTAATTCATCCACCACTGCCTGGGAATGGCCCACGAGGTAGTGGAAAAACCAGGACATGACCGCGTCGGAACATCCCAAAGATCGCAGTTTACGCAATAAGACATCGTGTGAAACCGAATCAAACGCCTTAGAGAAGTCGAACAGGATGAGGACAGTGATCATACGCTTATCTATCGCTCTCCTGATATCATCGAGTACGCCAATTAGGGCCGTCTGGGTACTGTGCCCCCGCCGAAAGCTCGCTTGTCTCTCCATGAGCAAATTATTATTATTTAAATATTCCATTAATTGCTCATACACATTTTTCTCGAGAATCTTGGAGATTTCGCAGAGCTTAGCGATTGGCCTAGTATCAGACGGCGTGATCATCCTGCTCGACTTGGCCAAAGGAAAAAGGAGAGATTTCTTCCAAGGCTCCGGAAAAGATCCGGTTGATAGATAGGAGTTGAATAACTCAGCAAGGTGGGGTGCAATCTGAGGTGCTAAGTATTTCAGCATAGAAACAGAGACTCCATCAACGCCTATGGCCTTTGATGAAGCCCTGGAGATGGTAGACAGGATCCTGTATGGAGTGATAGGAACAAAGTGGAAGGACGTGGAGGGGTAGAAGGGAGGCAAGATACTAGAGGATGAGATAAGTGACTGAAAATGAGCAAGATCGAGGCGAGTAGGTGAGTGAGAGATGGATGCGTAGTGAGTGTTCAACTGATCTAATGAAAACATGGTAAGGGGTGACCGAGATGATTTAGTCGCTAGACCCATGTTCCTGAGCTCTTTCCATAAACCTGAAGCGTCAGATGCCGCGTTGATTTTGTTGCTGTAATACGAAAACTTGCATGAGTCTATGGAGTTCTTGACTAATCTCCGAAGATCTTTATAGATCTGGTAGTCTGAGCTCAGGCCCGTGGATAAGTACCTCTTAAAAGCCAAGTTTCGAGTTTTGATTGAATGTCTAATAGATGGAGTGATCCAGGGTTTGGTGGAGTTTCGGATAGTGATGAGTCTTGCCGGTGCAAGGGAGTCAAAAGTATGAAGAATAGACGATACGAGGTTGGGAAGGAGGTTGTTGAGGGGAGTAGGAGAGGGGGATGGTGAAAGGGCGGAGGAAAACTGGGAAGAGAGAGTGTGGCCAGGCGAGATAGGTGAGGCGAGAGATGTAGACGGGGAAAATGAAGCAGTATATGTGATATGAGGAGATGAAGCACGGTCAAAAGTAGCCGAGAATATCGCAGCAGCCTCCGTCAGATCAATCCGGGTAATATTGCGCGACCATACCCTCTTTGCAACAGGTAGTGGTTTAGAAAATTCAAGTACCAGAACAATGAAGTCATGACCTGCTGCAAAGGGCACCGGAGATTTAAAATAATTGAAAACAGGCGGAGGGTTGCGTACGATAAACAAGTCAAGCCATGTATGAGATGAAGTGGTTGAGGTATGAGTATGATGAGTAGAATCGGATTTAACTAGGAATAGGTTCAATGATTCGAGATATTATTCCAACATGGTTGACGACCCATCCTTCTTGCACATGTTAACGTTAAAATCCCCGGTAATGACAACCTGATCACAGGTGTGCAAGAAATGAGTTACCGAATCAAAGAAATTCGATGGATAGGTCGCTGAGGGCCTCCTGTAAACCACACAAAAAAGTAACGAGCTAGTTTGGCTGTAGATTTGAAAAATCATATACTCTGTGGAATTGGAAAAGACAGGGTCAGAGTGAGCTACAAGCCTAACCTCAAGATTACTCCTGATGTAGGCCGCCACGCCCCCCCCCCTCCTTTCCAACACGATCCAACCTATGTAGTGTGTAGTTCGGAAGGCCCAACATGTCTGAGGAGTCATACTCTGTGAGGAATGTTTCGGAGAGAGCGATGATGTCGTGATTAGAAGGTAAAACTAATGATTCTATGGATGAAAAATGTGTTTTTAATCTGTTAATATTAGCATGGAAGATGGAGAATGAAGAGTTAGTTGAAGATGATGCCTGGCCAGACAAACCCTATTTCGGAGAGGGAGGATTCGGTGACGATATCTTACGAATGTCCGCTTCTGAATGGATCGGGAAGAGTTGCCCTCCTTTGGTAATGCGCATGAAGACCGTAAAATTCTTTACTAGAAGCCTCGCAAAGCCTAACTCGGTGGAGCGGCGGAGTGCTTTAGAAAATAATTCGTATATCTGCTTGGGCCACAACGCACGCAAATAAATCGCCCCAGATCCGCCCGCTCCGAACAGAGAATCCGCCGAGACTCCCTTTAGAAGGCGCGCTCTCTCGAGTATAATGTCCCTAGTAGAGGGCGATAAAAATCGGACGACGATTCCTTTCTTGTTATTAAAGTTGTTTGCCGTGTTGGATACGACGCTGACATTCACTGCAGCAGAGGTCGAAGTTGCCGAGACCAAGTTATTGCCATTGGGTCCGTCGCGAACGAGCCAGGGACGAGTCTCGATGACCTGGGACGAAATCCTGGGAAGATTGAGAGCGTCGAAAATTCTCTGAAGAGCTTCCCCTTCAGTAAGAGTGAGATTTGCTGGAATGCCGCGAATGAGGATTTCGCATGCGTCATTGATTTGAGGTGCAGTAGTCCCCAAATTCGAACCCCGTAAACCGCTTATCTGGCCGCGAATCTCTTCATTAGCGGTTTCAAGGGCCTCCAGGCGGCCCGACACGCCGTTTAATCTCTCCTCGGTCGACGCCTCTATCATCGCAACCCGCGATCCCAACTCGCGAATCTCGCCGGCCAGTCCCTGCACCGAGGACTCAATGCGCGACACCAAATTCTCGAGTTTTATTCGAAGCGGCTCGCGAACTCGGCGAATAGAGCCGCCATATCTGCGGCACCGGTCGTCCGCGCGGGTAGGTCGGAGCAGCTCTCGGTGGGCGCGGCGCCGCGAGGTTGCTTGGCAACCTGCGACGATGATGGCGACGGGGGCGAGGCTACGCGCTTCGCGCTGGAAGGAGACGGAGTGGGCGTAGCCGCTAGCTCGGTAGCGCAGGTCTCCGTCGACTGTCGCGGCAACCCAGGCGGTGGCGCCCTCGCATCAGTTGATGCCGCGACTAGCGCTTTAGTTTGAGCCAGCGCGCAACAGCGGCGCTCGGAGGTGCCCAGCGCGACGTCAAAACGTCGTAGTCCTTTCTCGTGAGCCTCCCGCCACACACGAAGCAGCCGCGCAATGTTGCCATGATATCCGCGTGGCGTCCGTCGACAAAGGTCGAAAAGCGTGCGAAAAGCTGTTCGGATGTTGGGAGCACTGCTTTCACTGGCCAGCGCGACGAGTCGTCCTTTATTCTCGAGGATAACCTCCAAAAATTTGCCGAAATGAAATGCAAATATCGGAACAACTGGCTGCAGCAATGAACCACCCAATTTCTAGATAGACGCTGCAGGCAGTTTACGTCCCTTTCTTATGCGCTAAAATAAACTTGGAGCAACTGTGTGAGTACAAACTACGGAGTAATACGGAGCAGTAAACAAGACAAGTTGTACTCACCAGAGAGAAAGAGAGAAAAAGCGAGAAAAAAGAGAATGAGACAGAGCGAGAGAGACAGTGAGAGGAAGAGATGGAGAGTCAGATAGGCAGATAGTGAAAATGAGAGAGAATGAGTGAGTATGAGAGTGAGAGTCATTAAGAATGAGGGAGTGTGAGGGAGAGAGAGGGAGATTGAGGGAGAGAGTTAGAGAGTGAGTGGGAGAATGAGAGAGCGAATGAGAAAGAGAATGAGATAGATAGAATCTTTATTTGGTATTACGGGGAAAAATCTTCGTATACATATTATGAATATAATCTGCACATTAACAAATAAACTAAAATAAAATAAAATACAGCGTAAATATAAAAGTAATCAAAACAAAACACTCATCACGCTAGAGAACATATAACAAAGTAACATTAGATCATAAATACACAGATAAACATATAAATAGATAATTCAATAAATAAGTAAAAATAATAACAATAAAAAAATAAAAACAGTAAAGTAATCATAGCAATAACAATATAAAATATAGAATAAAATATAAAGAGAGAGTGCGTGAGAATGAGTTACAGAGTGAGTGAGATTGATTGATTGAACTCTTTATTGGGTAATTTGGGGAAAACTCCGTATACACTGAAGATGAAACAAATCGCAGGTACAAATTATAAAATATAAATAAAAGTAGTTAAAAATACAAATAAGAATATGTCGCAGTAAAGAATAAAAGTAATAAAATAACAAAATAACAATAAATAAATAATTAACTCGCAAATACAACATTTAACATAACAATAAAATAAAACAGTGAAATAAAACAATAAAATAAAAACAAAAAAATCAAAGCGCATATAAAGTCCAATTTAATACTGGCGATTGTTCGAAATTACATTAAAATAAAATAAAATAAACGGAGACGCCGACGCAATATAAAAATAAATAATACAAGAGAATGACTAGAAATGAGAATATTGCATATTATTTTATAAGTCGGGCAAGGGAGGTCACACTATACCTTCAATTGATATTCTCAAATCCCAGGCTTGTCGGTCAAACTCAGTGAGGTAGGATAGTAGGGAAGATTTAAAGGGAGCGAAGAGGAGCGGATCGAAATTAGTGAAAGGTAGATGATTAATGAGACTAGAGGCAGTGATTAGGAAGGAGTTATTTAGGGCTTCTGTTCTGGGAGGGAGATAGAAAAGGGACAGGGGAGAGTGGCGAGAGGATGAGCGGGATAAAAATGAGGAATCACGTGTGATGAAATGGTGTGCAATGTACGCTACAGCCAATGAAAAGGGATCTCCTGAGCTCAACCGACAGCCATCCCAGCTTGAGACGGTATGGCGTCACGTGCTCACGCCAGGGTATGTTCCCCCACACAAAACGAACACAAGCATTCAAGAGACTTTGGAGTCTCAGATTCTTGGTCGCATCTAAGTCATGAAAGACGGCGCACGCATAATCAAAGTGTGGGAGAACAAGCGCCTCGACTAGATGTTTTCGGTTCTAACGCGAGAGTGCCCGTCGGAAAAATCTCAAGGAGTGAAGGACTCCATGAACGCGCTGCGAAATCGACGCAACCTGACGAGACCAATCCAGGGTAGGAGTAATCCAAATGCCCAACGATTTGACTTGCAATTCATAATTTAGTATGTTGTCTCTAATTTTAACCCTCGGAGCAGAATCCAGATGAATACGCGTAGTATAAGCTTGACTCCCCAAGATCATCACTTTCGTCTTTTTTACGTTCAGGCTTAGCCCATTTGATCTCGCCCATTCATCCACCGCATTGGCATCCTCTGAAATTCTCTGGACTCCCTGAGCGAGATCCGCCGGATAAAAAGAGTGATAGATCTGGGTGTCATCCGCGAAAATCATGTGGTTAGAATGCTTTAAAACGCTCGGCAGATCATTAATAAAAATTGAAAACAAAAGAGGGCCCAGGACACTGCCCTGTGGAACCCCCCTGGATGTGTCAAGCCAGGCCGAGGTATTTCCTAGTTCATCCACCACTGCCTGAGAACGGCCTACAAGGTAGTGAAAGAACCAGGTCAAAACCATGTCCGAGCACCCCAAAGAACGCAGTTTACGGAGCATAATATCATGCGGCACCGAATCGAACGCAATCGATTGGAAAAGTCGAACAGGATGAGGACGGTAATCATGCGCTTGTCAATCGCTCTCCTAACATCATCGAATACACCAATTAGTGCCGTCTGAGTACTGTGCCCCCGACGAAAGCCCGCTTGTCTCTCAATAATTAAGTTATTTGAATTAATATAATCAATAAATTGTTCATGAACTAGTTTCTCTAAAATTTTGGAGATTTCGCAGAGCTTAGCAATGGGCCTGGTATCAGACGGCGAGATCACCCTGTTCGACTTAGCTAGTGGAAAAAGTAAGGATTTAGTCCAGGGCTCCGGGAAGAAACCTGTTGAAAGAGAAGAATTAAATAGATCAGCCAGGTGAGGTGCTATCTGAGGTGCTAAGCATTTCAGCATGGGAACAGAGATCCCGTCGTAGCCTATGGCCTTCGAGGAAGCCCTGGAGATGGTGGAAAGTATCTTATGAGGAGTGATAGGAGCGAAACTAAAGGAAGTTGAAGGATAATTAGAGGATAAAAAGTCCTGAGATGCTATGAGTGACTGAAGATGAGTCAAAGTGAAACGAGAGGGTGAATATGATATGGAGGCGTAATGGTTATTAAGCTGATCGAGTGAAAACAAACTAAGAGGTGACTGAGATGGTTTAGCCACAAGACCCATGTTCCTGAGCTCTCTCCACAGACCTGAGGAATTGGCTGCAGACTTGATTTTGTGGTTATAAAAAGTAAATTTACTCGAGTCTAGAGAGTTTTTGACCAGACTACGAAGGTCCTTGTAAATGTTATGCCCTAAAATACATGAAAATTAGTGATTTTAGGAGGTTTATGAGGTATAACTTACACCAGCGGTTTTGGCCAATAATCTAACCACTGCCATTCGAAAGCTCTCAAAAAATGTGATCTTTTGAGCGGTGTTAGATCAAAATCGATTGTGGCGTGGTCGCCTTTTTTTGATATTCGGTATTTCCGGGTGTTCTATCACTTCGACATCTTAAAATTAAGAATTGTAACCTAGGTAGATAAGTTCTAAAGATTATTTTGAACAAAAGTTGTTTCTAATGTTTTTTCAAAAAAATCAATAGATTTTGAGATAAATGGCTTTAAAAATAGCAACTTTTCTAAAAAATTGAAAAATTTCCATTTTTCATAGTGGAATAACTCTTAGGCAAATTATTTTTAACACCTAAAAATTTTTTTCTATCTTCTGGAAGATATTTCCAGCCTGTTTTCAAATTTTGGAGCGATTTAAAATTTTCATCGTACCACTTGACGTGAAATAGCCCATATATATATATATATATACAAAACAATATATCAAAAATTGTAAAAACAAATCGTTATTTCTATTTGAACTTCTAATATTTGTCATCCTAGTAGATATGGTATTTTAAATTCTAATTAGAATGTTATAATTAATAATTTATTAATATTAATCGATCTATTAAGAATTATCCACAGTTTATCAGGTATTAATGTAAATAATAAGATTAGAATTAATTATTGAGAATATCAAAAATTGTTATTGATATAAATAGTATAAATGATCATTCTTTTATTAGTTATTACGGATTTATCCTAACAAATTATATAATTGTAATATATATTTAATTACTAGTACTATAAATTATATTAATAAATAGTTTTTAAAAAATAATTTTTTGAATATTACATTATATTGTAATTTGATGGTAAAGAAATATTATGTTAACAATAATATTTAACTGCGAGCGAAGCTAGCAATTTGGTTAGTTATCAAATTAAAACTAAATATAAGAATCTAGCTATCATCTAGGTCATTCGGACATCATCTACTGGAAAGCCTGCATGTCAAAATGTCTGAATAAGAGAAAAAATGTGTCGCTTCTTGGAGACGATGTCCAGGTGGTCAGGGTGACCTGCAGGTCATCCGGACATCATCTACTGGAAAGCCTGCATGTCAAAATGTCTGCATAAGAGAAAAAGAGTGTCGCTTATTGGAGACGATGTCCAGATGGTCAGGGTGACCTCTAGGTCATCCGGACATCATCTACTGGAAAGTCTGCATGTCAAAATGTCTGAATATGAGAAAGAAAGTGTCGCTTCTTGGAGACGATGTCCAGGTGATCAGGGTGACCTCGAGGTCATCTTCGCATCGTCTACTGGGAAATCTACTTGCCATCCTATCTAAATGTGAAAAAATTTTTCCAGAATCATAAAGCTGATATTTTAATTAAGAATAAAATAGTCACATCTCAAAACCGGAGAACCGGAGAACGTCCAAAACGGGATCCTCCTTAATTTAATATAGGATTTCTTTATTTATGAATAGGATTAAAAGCAGAAACGTATTCGAATGGTATGTGTGAGGCATGAATATTTTCTTCCCTTATGTACTAATTCGTCAATTCTTTGAGTCTGCGGGGGTAATGATAAATTAATAAATATTAATGTCTTAATAGTGGATATTCCTCAAGGATGGATTGACAAAGTTGATTATAAAAAATCCTAAAATTGCGTAATGAAACTGCGAAGAGCAAGATCTGACACAGTATATTATCATCGTCGCAGGCGATGGTAATATATTGTGACAACTAAGCTGATTCGGGTATTTATTTGAGTAACGTTAACGAGTTGCATAATCATTATATATGCAAATATATTAATATATTTTATATTGCTTTTGATAAAGGTATACTTTCCATACCTCTGAATTTTAACAATTATGAATAACAGTTCATTTTTAAGAATTTGATTTTTAATGTGGAAGTTTATCGGCGTTAACTTAGTAGGAAAGATCATTCCATAAAATGGAGATCCGCGGCCATTCATTGCCAAGGTATAAGCATTTTCTCTTATTTTTAATAGATTTTTCATGACTTTAATGTTATTCATGAATTTTGCGCGTTTATATGTAGAAACTGTTGAGGAAAACCCGGACACCGAATGGATTTCGATATTATGAAAAAAAAGATTATACATTTTAGTCTATATTAAAAATAGAAACAAAGGTCTACGATAACTCAATTGGTTAGGGCGTTAGGCTCGTAATCTGGAAGCCCCATGTTCGACTCCCGGCCCCAGCCGATTTATACAAGTACTGCTCGGGGATGTATTTCCACTAAGTGTTTTTCGAACAAAGACATCGTATGACCTCCGTCCCTGATTAACACCATGTTGGGAGCATAAAAAGGAGCGATATTAAATGAAGCAAGAAAACTAACCATAGAAACTATTTATACACAAAACTACATTAAAAGTACAAATCTGGATGAAAACTTGAAAAATTAAGTTATTATTAATAAACGATGATTTAAAAAACTAAGACTTAAATATTTTAATTTTTCAACTAAATTGCAGTATTATTCATGGCTAATTTATATACAACTATACTATTTCAAATAATCTTTGACACCTATTTATATTGTAATATCTAGATGTAATTTGAATCAATTCAAATAAAGCAGAATTTAAAAAGTTTGTATATAAAATATTATAAAATTATATACAAAAAAAGATATATTTTTTAAAATTAGTATTTTTTATGTTCTTTTGCAAGCAAAAAGTCCTTTTACGGAGTATCGTAGATTAATTGGAATAGTAGATAATAATTAATATAAATATATATTTATATATATTTATATATATTTATATATACTGTGATGCTGGTTTATAATTCGAATAACAAAAATATTATTTAAACAAAATTATATCCGGATCCGAAATCATCGAAAAAGAAAAAAATAATAATATTAATTTATTAGTCCTGATTACCCGGTGGACTCACCCAGAGGAAGTTCCGTTGAATCAACTAATAGTTCCGGATATAGAATAATAGATCCCGTGGCACCACTAACCACGAGAGAGAGAACGTTAATTTATAATTAATCAAATAAATAATTTAATTTAATAAGAAAAACGCGCACTGAATTTATCCTTATTGTCCCCACTAAATAAATCAATTATTATTTTAATAATTAAAATAACTCACCAATTCGATGAAATAAAATCAATATGAAAATCAATATAATATAAATAATATCCTCGGATACTATTCCGTTTGGAGATTTATATATATATATATATCTGTATATATTTTGAATAATTATTCCTCCTTATTAAAGTGATAAATCTATGGATACTCCTTAATCCTTCTTATACAAAAATAAATCCTCCTTTATAATAAAATAACCACGATAAATCTCCGAAATCAAAACTACAGAAACAACACTCTTTGTGCGATCGATAAGATCAGAAGATACAGAAACACTCCTAAATGGAAGATCGATAGGATCAGAATGGCGAGGATCCGTTTTCCGAGCCACGCCAAACTTCTTCCCCGATTTTCTATCTCCCTCAATCTCCTAATATCCCTATCTGTTCTCTCTCTCGTTACCTGTGAGGGATACGGCAATAGTATATTTCTCCAACCCTTCCGTATCCGTCACAGGTGTAATAAAGCTACCCGTATTTACCCTACTGTAGATAAAAATGACAACTAATTTGCATAAGTTATCATTGTCCCAACTAGTATTTCGACTTTCCGTATTTAAGGTAATTACAGTCATATAACGTAATATGCTGTTATATTTACCCATACGGAAGTCTTATCTCTAATAATATCATCTATTGATTGGTTCAATAGATCACTAAATTATTCTCTAGTTAACAGCGCGAAATTCAAATATAAATTTATCTCCTTACTATTATACACATGTTCCCCCACTATCCGCGTTCCGAATTCCCTATACTATATGCGCGCGATCCCCGTATCGATACGAGCGCGGACCGCGTGTTCAGTGTGCGCGCGCTTGAATCTAGATCGATTCAAGATGGCGACAACTGAGCGCGGGTCGGCACGTAAACAACGTGCCTCGTGACCGTTTCCCCGGGTATGCGCGATCCCCACCGTCGGGAATAGTTCTCGGGTACTACCGCGGAGTGGTGCGCGCGCGTGCACGCACTAACAACGACTCTCCAGGCGACGCCCAGTGATGTTGCTACATCACAATACATATATTATAGATACGTATCTTTATATGTAAATTAATTTAACGATTTCCGTATAAAAAAATTCTTTGTTGCACATTTTAATTAACCTTTTACACAAGTATTTACATGTTTCCGAATAAGTTTTGTAACGGTCACGCTGGGGATTAGGGCGTGGTGTCAATGGCGAAATAAACAATTACATTAAATAAAATATTATTTATTACGAATATTATAAATGATGGTTTGGTCGCCAGCCGCGTACGATTGCGGCGAATTTATATACGATGCTCGCTGCGTGCGAGCTGTGACGACTTGCTGCGCGAGGGGAGGGGAAGGGAGGAATGAAGGAAGCACACTTACGCGTTGGAGAGATCGTGGAATAACCGGTGCAGGCGTGCATCCACCTTATTGGAGCGGAGATCGTCTCCTGGAGATTGCTGCTCTGCGTTCAATTGCTCTTGCACACACACTCAACTAAAGATCGGTAATTCGGCGATAGCGGTCAGTCAATAGCTGTTGCCTCGTTGGCGTTCCGCCGTCGTCTTGCGCGCGCCGTGTAGCGAGTGCTCGCGACCACGTTTACACGAGACGGACGATGTTGCCTGAGCCGCTGCTTCCTACGGAGAGGACGGTATTCCTGGTGATGCTGTCTACCAGGTAAGCCCTCATGATCGTTCCTTTGGTGTTAGCTTATCGGCTATTAAGTCCACTCTTGCTGTCCACTCTTGCGTGCTCTTCTCGGAGGCTGCGTTGCTGCGGGGATTTCTGGCTGCTTCCTGGGTAATTATCTAGCTCTCGATGGAGTCATGGGTATTTAATATTAGTTATTAATTGAGAGTTATGGTAATGTTATGATTACCATAACCTCACTTCTAATCCTCTCCTAGCATCTAGCTGTCAGTTACTGTGTGCAACTACATACTTCCTTGTCTCCTCCTAATTGGGATTATTATTGATTATTTAATGTGTTACAGCTTCCTGGAGTCCTTGTTGCTGTTCATGCTGCTCAGCCTGGCACCCTGGGCCATCGTAGGCTGCTTCACTGGCCCTGGTGCGATACCTCCTGGAAGTCGTTTTGCCTCTCCTGACATGCTGCTTACTTGTGCTATGTGGAAGGAACCAGGGGAAGTATTGGGGATTCGGGGAGCTTAGGGTTAGGCTAGGTAGGTTTAGAGATGTGAGGGTAGGTAGGATAGCTTATATTGGGACTCGCTCGCTTATTCATATTGACAGGTATGAAATACCTTGTCACACTCTCCCCCACCAAACTGAAGTTACTCGGAAGTCGGAACTGAATTTTAAAACTAACTAACTAAAAAACATAAATTAAATAAATACTTATTTTACTAAAATTAAAAAAAAATGATTTGCTATTATCGCTGCTAATAATGGAGGGGAGAGTAATGCTGCTTCTTAATTATCTTATTTCTAACAAGTAGCCGGTGCTACTGTTGCGGTGTGCTCGTATTTTTAGTCTCCATGACTATTCTGCTTGGCTGCTATCTGTGTTAGTGTACACGGTGTATGTGATTCGATTTTGCTTTCATATTGATTATAAGTACGATTGGCTGGGCCCTTACATTATATATATTATATATTACAGCTTTGTTATTTATATATTTACAGCATACTGCATACTTACATGTTCTCTCTCATTCCTATTTAATTCAATCACAAAAATTAAATTTTAAATGCAATTAAAATATCGATTTTATATATATTATACTGCTATTAGATTATAAGATTGGTCCATGCCTTGCTGCTTATTTACCATATTGCTGCTACTGCGTCATTATATTGCTTGCTTATTATACCATTTAAAATTTTCTCTTAAGGAAAGGTAATTAATAAGAAATTTAGTACTGCGTAGTTTAGAATAAAATGACGGCGTAGAAGACGAACAAAATAAGGTTGATAAAGAATGATTCTAAGTAAACGCAGTAATATAAAATATAATTTATAGAGCTAAGGGACAGATTAATTTACGAGTGTATTAAACGAAAAAGCGACTGATAAGTAGAGTTGAAGATATTATTCAAAGCCAATACGCATATAAGCGAGATCGCCGATAGTGAGATCGAAACGAAGGGTTGCGCAAGAGTTTTTTTTTGTACTGCACTATAAAATCAATGCTCGGAGAAGAGCGGGCGATGGGAAACATGGACTAGAAAATTCTAGCATTAGAAGGAAGTAATAAATTAAGCCGTTCTTTGGGTAATGTCGCAGTAATAAAAGGGGGACAGCAAATTCTCCGATTTAACTAGGAAACGATACAGAAAATGCATGGGATTCAATAATTTTTGATCACGCACATCTAACGGCCCAGTCGGGTGCAAGCACAGAAAAATCGAGAACTTACGCAATTTCCATCTAAAGCAAAGCGTAAGACAAGGACAGATGCATAGATTTTTAGGGTATATAAAGAGGACCAAGAACAGACACAGCCACTCCTAATTTTTCGTCTAAAGCTTTCGTAAGCCGAAGCTCTGCCAGTCAACTCTTTGATTTATATCAAGAGAGATCTTGTATTCGGGGATCGAGATGCATCGTTGACATCTACGAGCCATAGTGAAGGAACTACGACTTCGACATCTGGCAATCATCGGACTCCGAAAGCATACGCATTTAACGTTGACGCCCGCAGGTCTAGCAAGACATTATAGAGCCATTTGACACCGCTATCCACGTTCGAGGCGGACCTTCGTTCCTCACCATATATATATATACATATATATATACAGGGTGTCCCATTTTAAATAACGGATGAGAATATCTCAAAAAATATTGGAGATAGAAAAAAACTTTCTATACAAAAGTTGTAGGGTTTTTAAGGGGCCAACTGACGGTGATATTAACCATAACCTGAGGTCAAGGGTTAATGTCATTTGAAGGACAAATTTTTTTTTTCAAATAGGAATCACTACTTTTGACCTCGGAAATGGAACGGGCGGGAAATTTTACGTTCAGTATGATCTTGGCCAAGGTCATTATAGTCAAGGTCATGGTCAGGATCAAAACAGTAAATGCGTACAGATCTTACGAAAGAAGCCAACCCTATAAAAATATTGAGACGCAAGAGCTGTAGGGTTGCAAGAAAGCCAACTGACGGTATCTGTTTTATTAAGGTAAAATGAAGGGAAAAGATATTGAGGAAGAAAGTGATTTAAATTAAAAGTTAACTAAGTTTATTTGAAAAGTATTCACAGAGAGACGTTTACACGTAGGTGGATCGACCTTCGCGGTGTCGTGTCGGTCTCCACACTGACAGCTCGGTAATATATTTTTACCCTTGGAGGTACGCAAAATAGAAAAACTACCTGGACAATCGGCTTCTCTGGGGTGCAGATGTTTGAATCTTGCAAGACATACGGTTTTAATACTGCCGATAATAAAAACATAAAAAACATACTTTCGGTTGGCTGTTAAGGAAGGGATTCACCCGACGGGACAAAATTTCATCCTTAATTACCCACTCACTCTCACGTATACTCACAAAAAAGATGTATACCCTTTCGCTCAATTTCACAGTATCCTTGACCGTCACCTCAAGGACAAAGGTCAAGGTCATGTGTTAGGAACTTTAAGATCTCGACCATCACTCGCTCTCAGCCTTACCCAGGATCAACGACGTGGACGTGGCGAGTTTCTAATCCCTTTGTGTGTGTGTGTGTGTGTGTGTGTGTGAGCGTATAGTTGTCTCGGCCACTCAAGGCAAGGCGATAGTTGTCCCAGCCACTTAAGGCAAGGCGGTAGTTGTTCCAGCCACTTAAGGCAAGGTGTAGTTATCCCAGACACTCAAGGCAAGGCGATAGTTCTTCTAAGGGTAAGTTATCCAATCTGATTTTAAAGAGGTTTTGATCAGGAAATTCATCAAATAAGATGTTCAAACAATTGCCCGTTATTATCAAGGCATAACTGAATTCGATTTTGAAAACTTCTAATGGTGGCTAGAAGAGCGATTCTTGGAATGTTGCGATATGCAATTGTTATGCGGTCCATCATATTTTCTCTTGTAGTGGGTACTTCAGCGTAGACAATATTTTTCAGATAACCCCATAAAAAGAAATCCAAGCTGGTCAAATCTGGAGATCTCGGACACCATTCTTCAAATCCACCACGTCCTATCCATCGATTAGTGAATCTGACATTCAGATAGTCACGAACTATTCTGGCAAAATGAGCAGGTGCACCATCGTGCTGAAACCACATGCGTTGTCTTGTGTGCAGATCAACATTTTCAAGTAAGACCGGTAAATCATTTCTCAAAAACCCTAAATAGTTGTGGCGATTTACATGTCTTTCGAAGAAATACGGACCAATTAAGTTTCCATTTATAATACCGCACCACACGGTCAAACTCCAACGTTGCTGATGATTCACTTGTTGATGCCAATGTGGATTTTCGACAGACCAATAATGGCAATTGTGCCTGTTAATTTGACCAGTATTATAAAAAGTAGCTTCATCACTAAAAAGGACGTAATTAAAAAATTCTGGATCTCCTTGTATTATCATTTGTGCCCACGCACAAAACTGGCGCCTTCGTTCAAAGTCCCCAGCAAGTAACTGTTGTGTCAATGTTACGTGGTAAGGATGGAATCTGCGAACTCTCAGAATTCGGTGCACCGTGGATTTTGGAATACCTAATTGTCTTGCAATTGCTCGAGTACTAATGTGGGAATCAATTGCTACCAAACCTAATACTGCAAGCACATGTGAATGATCCCTTTCTGGAACATTATTTCTCCGTCTTTCTCGCGGACCAAGTGGTCGTTGTCGTTGACGCTCTACAAGTCTCGCAATGGTACGATCGTTTGGGTGTCTTCTATTAGGAAAACGATTACGGTATATTCTTGCTGCTTGAGCATAATTACCATGTCATTCTCCAAGCGCAAGAATAATATCTACTATTTCATTGGAGGTATAATCAGGCATTATGTACTAAGGGGCTGACGGATGAATGATCTTATTTCAAACAGGTCAACTAAAGCGAGGTTGCGATTTATGCACTGACAGTATGTTCTTACTTTTTTAGTTTTTTACACTTAAAGCAAAGTAGCTACTAAATAATTTTTGTATAATTTCGCAAAAAAATTTTACGATTTTACACGCACACACACACACACACACAGAGGGATTAGAAACTCGCCACGTCCACGTCGTTAATCCTGGGTAAGGCTGAGAGCCAGTGACGGTCGAGATCTTAAAATTCCTAACATGACCTTGACCTTTGTCCTTGAGGTGACGGTCAAGGATACCGTCAGTTGGCTTTCTTGCAACCCTACAGCTCCTGCATCTCAATATTTTTATAGGGTTGGCTTTTTTCATAAGGTCTGTACGCGTTTACTGTTTTCATCCTGACCATGATCTTGACCATAACCTTGGCCAAGATCATACTGAACGTAAAATTTCCCGCCCTTTCCATTTCCGAGGTCAGAAGTAGTGATTCCTATTTGAAAAAAACATTTTGTCCTTCAAATGGCAATAACCCTTGACCTCAGGATATGGTTAATATCACCGTCAGTTGGCACCTTAAAAACCCTACAACTTTTGTATAGAAAGTTTTTTTCTATCTCCAATATTTTTTGAGATATTCTCATCCGTTATTTAAAATAGGACACCCTGTATATATATATATACTTATATATATACACTTATATATATATATATATATAATATATAATACAGATAGATATATATATATATATATATATATATCCATCTTGATGTACTAACAGTACTGTCACGTCCAGACTTGTACCAGCTACCATAAAAATGTTGCAAGAAGGCAAATGGTTAATAAACCGTTCGCGTTCCTTTCGCTCTTGTTTGACTATAGGACTAGCCTTACGTCTCCGGAAGTAGCGAACGAAGTTATTTTGAGAGTAGAGATGTAAGATATAATGTGGGATAATAAAATAATATATGTTTTATTTCGTATTAATCATGCATTGTTTATTTAAATTTGTTAACATAATAATATGCTGTTTTCTTTGAAATGAACATGTGTAACTAAATTCTTCTAGCTTTTAATGGGCAAAAACACACATAAAATTACACTATTTTATTAACAATTGCATAAAATCATTTAATTCAAATAACAATTTTGATTAAACAAACAATTGTACGGCGAATACGTTAACAAATTATAGAATGAAATATACACAAAATTATTTTATTATAAACATTAATAATTAATAATCGAAATAAGAATTATTATAAACAATTTTTAATTTAATCTGCATTTATTTATAATAATTCTTATTTCGATTATTAATTATTAATGTTTATAATAAAATAATTTTGTGTATATTTCATTCTATAATTTGTTAACGTGTTCGCCGTACAATTGTTTGTTTAATCAAAATTGTTATTTGAATTAAATGATTTTATGCAATTGTTAATAAAATAGTGTAATTTTGTGTGTTTATGCCCATTAAAAGCTAGAAGAATTTAGTTACACATGTTCATTTCAAAGAAAACAGCATATTATTATGTTAACAAATTTAAATAAACAATGCATGATTAATACGAAATAAAACATATATTATTTTATTATCCCACATTATCCCCTACATCTCTACTCTCAAAATAACTTCGTTCGCTACTTCCGGAGACGTAAGGCTAGTCCTAGTCAAACAAGAGCGAAAGGAACGCGAACGGTTTATTAACCATTTGCCTTCTTGCAACATTTTTATGGTAGTTGGTACAAGTCTGGACGTGACAGTACTGTTAGTACATCAAGCTGCTGTTAATAAAGTAATAGGAAGAGAGAATTTAGAGTTAATAATTAATTCTTATAATTAAGTTGCTAATGTCTATTTTATTTAATGTTTTTGCTGCTTGCTGTGGATGCTTACTGAAGATAAAAGTGGGTATTTTGGTTATTACTTCCGGGGTCTGAGCTGGCGTTATGGGTACCAGGTATAATTTTCTTGGGACGACCTCTTTTACGGGTAGCTGGGTCATTGGGCGGGTTCGCGATTCGAGTGCTTTGCGATAGTTGTTACTGCTGCGTTTGGGGAGATTATGGGGAATTACATTTCGGGGAGGTACATACCGTTTTAAATCGCTAGTGGACTTTCGATTGTCGTTTGCTGCTCTCATTTTCCACTAAGTATATGCTAGGAGAGAATATAATAATTATTTTTGCGGGTCCTATATACTTGGGTGCGTGCTTAGTTGCGAAATTATCATCGGCTGACGATAGCACACGATTGCAGCGACAAACTGAATCTCCTAATTGGTACTGTATGTCTCTACGACCTTTATTACAGTACCGTGCTTGCTTGGCTGTGGCTATTTCGGTATGCCTTTTTACTAGGTTGTAGATTGCTGGCAATCTATGCAATCGCTCTATCCATTGCTGCGTATCTGCGTCGGGAATTTGGGTTGGAGATTCAATGTGCTTTTTGATGAGCGCTACGGGAATAGGGTTCCTACCAATGTTCAGGAATGCTGGTAAATATTTGGTGGAGGAGTGCACGACCATGTTTAATGCAAAACAAAATTCGCCTAGATGTGTGTCCCAAATTCTATGATCATCAGCTAAATAGCTGTTGATCATTGGCTTTATATTTCTGTTTACCCTTTCCACAGGGTTGGCTTGAGCAAAATATGGAGGGATTGTAGACTGCGTAATCCCGTAATATGCTAGCTTCTCTGTGACCATCCGATTAACGAATTCTGTTCCGTTATCGGTGATCAAGTATTTGGGACATCCCCATCTATTTATTACGAGCTCGTCGAAAGCTTTTAATACGCTCTTTGCACCAGCTCTTGTTAACCTTTAGACTGCCGGTATTTTTGCCTTATAAATTGATATTTTTGATGTGCAAAATTTATACATAAAGACACCTCATATCTTTAGAGTAGTTGTCAAGGTCACAGGTGGCTCATATATTAGCCAGTCTGGCTGGCAATGGTCGGGTGAATGTTAAAAATTAAAAATTTTTTTAAATTATTATATATTCATTTTTAACAGAATTTTCTTGATATTACAATGTAATAAGACCCCAAAAATACTCCTTTAGTTATTAATAAAACCGTAAGCATCCCAACTACCCCTAGCGAGGGGGTGAAAATTTCGAAAATTCATTAGTAGGCTGGTTTGGATTTTTTCTACGATGTTTTCTCGTAAGCACACTGTAACATGTGGAGGTGCCAAAACTACCCCTAGCGAGGGGGTGATTTTTTTAGCGAACGTTCTCGAAGACTGAAATATTCGACAAATTTATGTACAATGTGTAAGAAATTTATTAGCAATATCCATATTTTACATATCTAAAACACTTTCCTTCTGCTAAACCCAGAGCTAACGACGGGTTGTTTGAATACCTCGATCTGAAAATAGTTTCAGCTGTATATTTTAGAGATCAGAGAGCCTACTTATTGAGGAAAATGCGTCAAAATATCTATATCCATTATTAAAGCTATAATTTTATTACTGTCCCATATATGAGCCATGCCGGCAGTCTAAAGGTTAATGCCTTCATTTCCACGTATCTCGTGAATAGGTCTTCATATACAATAATGTATTTGAAGCCTTGTTTCGATGGTGGTTAGGCTGCTGCGACTACTGTCCAGAGTGCACTGATGTTCCTGCCTTCCATAAGACCGGCGGGAGCTTGTTGGCTGCTTTTGTGAGCTTGGCACTCTTGGCAAGCCTTAACATATTGGCTGTAACGGTCACGCTGGGGATTAGGGCGTGGCGTCAAAGGCGAAATAACAATTATTCTAACATAAAATAATATTTATTCAGATATATATATAAAATAGGTTTGGGCGCCAGCCGCGTACGATCGCGGCGAATTTATTTAAACAAGCTCGGCTGCGTGCGAGCTGCTGCTGCTACTTGCTGCGCGAGGGGAGGGGAGGGGAGAAAAGGGGAAGCACACTTACGGTCAGGAGAGATCGTGAAATACCGGTGCAGGGCGTGCACCCACCTTATTACAGTGGAGATCGTCTCCTGGAGTTGCTGCTCTGCGGTCAATGCTCTCACACACACACACTCGAAACACACAAATATCGATCGTATTCGGTCGTGAATCGATTGCCCGATGTAGCCTCGATGGCGTCCCGATGAGCTCTCTCGAGCTCGGGCTCGTTCGCCGCTTCGCTGCTCGGGCCCGACGTGCGCGCGCAGCTTCTCGCGTCGAGTCGCCCGTCGGCCGCCGTCGTCTCGCGCGCCTCGTGTAGTGAGTGCTCGCGGCCATGTTGATCAAGGCGGACGACGTTGCCGGGCTGCTGCTTCCCACGGAGAGGACGATGTTCCCGGTGATGCTGTTACCCAGGTAAGCCTATATGATCGTTCCTCCGTGTTGTATAATGTATCGGCTAATGAGTCTGCTCTGTTACAGGTGCAGACGGGACGGCCGATCTTCGAGTCTTTTCTCTCTCTCGCTCTCACGGTGGCTGCTCAGCTGGTGCGCGTCGGGTCGGTGATTGCTGCTCTTCGTCGGTGCTGCGTTGCTGCGGGGATTCTGGCTGCTTCTCAGGTGAATATATATCTCCCGAGGGAGTGCTGCTTATTATTTACTAATTATTAATTGAGAGTTATGGTAATGTTATGATTACCATAACCTCACTTCCAATCCTCTCCTAGCATGTAGCTGTCAGTTAGTATGTGCACTACATGCGTCCTTGTTTCCTTCTGCTTAGGGTTATTATTAATTATTTATCTGTTTCACAGCTTCCTGGATATCCTGTTGCTGCTCGTGCTGCTCCATCTGGCACCTTGGGCCATCGCAGGCTGCTCCATGGACCTGGTGCAAAGCCTCCCAGAAGTAGTATCGCCTCTCCTGACATGCTGCTTTATTGTGCTACGAGGAAGGAGCCAAGAGAAGTATTGGGAATTCGGGGAGCTTCGGCTAGGTTAGGTAGGCTTAGAGATGTGAGGGTAGGTAGGTTAGTTTATATTGGGGTTCGCTCGCTTATTAACTTTGACAGGTATTACATACCTTGTCACATGGCATGTATCCATATATATTCCTGCCCAGTAATAATACGTAGCCAATCTAGCATATGTCTTGTCAATGCCTAGATGGCCTGCTTTCGGCGTATAGTGGGCTTCGTATAGGGCTTGTGCTCGGTCATTTTGGGGTAAAATCAGCTTTCAGGCATCGAGGTCGGGTACGCGGGGATCTATTAGAGGATTGGGATGGTGGGCGTATAATAGATTATTCTCTATTCTTAGGTGGGGTACTTACTGGGGAACTTGGCTACTGCTATTAATTTTGTCTGATACCAGGGATCGCTGCTGTCTATTGCTATCGCTGCTGCTGCTTCAGTGTTCTCGTATGCTCGAGATAATGCATCTGGTACTTTGTGTAACGCTTCTTTGCGGTGCACAAATTTTATATTATATTTTTGCAGGATGATATTCCAACGTCTAGTCTCCCGGTTGGATACTTAATATTATGCAACCAGAGAAGACTGTGGTGATCTGTTACTACCGTGAACTCTTCACCTTGCAAATAACCCTTAAGTCGGTCTACACACCCTAACACGGCCAAGCACTCCTTTTCCGTGACGGTGTAGTTCCGCTCAGCTTTGCTTAGGGTTTTGCTCACGTAGTATATCGGATGCTCTTCTCCGTTCATCTCTTGCGTGAGAACTCCGGTTATTGCATAATCGCTGGCATTAGTTTGGAGGGAAAATGGGAGGGAAAAATCGGGGCTAAAACGGGGGCTTGTGTGAGAGCTAACTTCATCTTCTCAAACGCTTCTTGCTGCTCTTTGTGCCAGTGCCATCTGACATCTTTCCTTGTAAGATAATTAAAAGGGTGCTCGGTAGTCTGCTAATTTGTCGATAAATCGGGAATACCAAACGATTAATTCGGTAAATCTCCGTAGCTGCTTCAAATTAGTGGGGGCTGGGTATTCTAATATCGGCTTTATTTTGTCATTATTTATAGGCCATCCAGGTTAACTTTATAATCTAGGTATGTAACCTCCGCGCAACAAAATTCAGATTTTTCGTGGTTTAGCTGCAAATTGGCTTTTTAACCCATTAAGGACTGAACGGACATTTTTCAAGTCCAATTTCGTACAGTCACCAAGTGGTTAATTTCATTTCAAAAAAATTTCTAAACTACCTATTCTGATGCTTTAAAAAGTGTTCTTTTTGATGATGACACTTTTTTGCTAAAATAAGTTTTATATGGCAAAACTAAACATTTAAAAAAAACGCTGGTTTTTTGATAAAAAAAAATTTTTTTATGCAAATTTTTTTGCTTTATATGGACCCTAGAAAATTTCCAAAATTTTTTTTTTAAACAAAATGGCGTATAGAAAAAAAATTTGTATTCATTAACTTCACCAATTTTTTTCTCGAAAACTATGAACTTTGATAAAAATTTCATAAGATAAAAAATTGATGAGAATTAGTTAAGGAATACGCCTGAATTTTTTCAGATTTTTTGTGACCATTTTTGGATTTCTCAAATTTGGCCATTTTTTGCAAAATTCAAAAATGGCTTAAAAAATTTTGGAAAAATTTATGCATGTTCCTTGACTGATTCTAAGCATTTTTTTTGTTGTTATAAAATTTTTACCTAAGTTCGTAGTTTTTGAGAAAAAAATTATTGAAAATAGACTATTTGTCGGCTAAAAAACGCTTTTTTCAATTTTCAATAATTTTTTTCTCGAAAACTATGGATTTTGATAAAAATTTTATAACAACAAAAAAATGCTTAGAATCAGTCAAGGAACATGCATAAATTTTTCCAAAAATTTTTAAGCCATTTTTGAATTTTGCAAAAAGTGGCCAAATTTGAGAAATCCAAAAATGGTCCCAAATCTGAAAAAATTCAGGCGTATTCCCTGACTAATTCTAAGCGATTTTTGATCTTATGAAATTTTTATCAAAGTCCATAGTTTTCGAGAAAAAAATTGGTGAAGTTAATGAATACAAATTTTTATTCTATACGCCATTTTGTTTAAAAAAAAAAATTTTGGAAGTTTTCTAGGGTCCATAACTTTTAGCTTAGGTATCATGGACACCTTTTTTAAAAATAATTTGCATGAAAAAATTTTTTTTTATTAAAAAATCAACGTTTTTTTTTTATATGTTTATGTTTGCCATAAAAAACTTATTTTAGCAAAAAACGAGTGTCATCATCAATAAGAGCACACTTTAAAGCATCGGAATAGGTAGTTTAGAAATTTTTTTTTTGATGCAGTAGGCGCAAAATGCATATTTTGCGCTTTGTTTTGCGGGCGCAAAATGCTCATTTCTCGGTCACGGATGCACAAAAGTAATTTTGCGCCCCGAAATAAAAATTATTTAAATTATAAATTTACAGTTTTTAAATACAAAATTTGGACAAAAATAGAGCATCAAACTTTACTACAGATTTAGCAATAGACTAATTGACTGCTATTCATGTACATTTGACAAAAGTATAAAATTTTTTTTGTATACATATATGTATATCTTTGTATGCTAAACAAAAATAAAAATTTTTGTTATTAAATTCGATTACATAATTTTATTATTATCAAATTATTTCATTTTTCTTTTAGCATATATTAAGTATTTTAAATAAATATTTTAATTTCCTTTATGATATTGTGAGTTTTTCTTATTTTTAGTGGTTTTTTAAAGGTTTTAAAAAAATTTTTCATAATTGTTATTACAGGGGGGGGCTTCGCCCCCCCAACCCCCCACGGGGGCTTCGCCCCTCGACCCCACCAGGCCTGCGGCCCTGGACCCGCTCCCCGCCCTCTACCCCTCGTGCAATTTCTACATCTTTATGATCATTTCATGTAAATTTTGTTTTATTACATTTATTATAGAGTGTGGCATTTTGCACCTACTGCATCAAAAAATATTGTTTGGATCTCGAGCGCAAATTTCGCGATTTCGTGGTGATAGTTCACACTCGGGCCGGCTTCGCCGGCCCTCGTGCACTGCTATCACCACTCAAGGCGCGAAATTTCATTTTGCGCCCTTGATGCAAAAAGTACTATTAAATGAAATTTACCACTTGGTGACCGTTCAAATTTGGACCTAAAAAAATGTCCGTTCAGTCCTTAATGGGTTAAGGGCTGCTAATACTATTTTAAGCTACCGAATGTGTTCTCTGGGAGGGCAAAGGCTGTTATTTCTCGGCTTTCGGGGGCTAGGGGGACTTGATGGTAAGCTTGGGACAGGTCTAGCTTGCTTATGTATCGGCTTTCTCGTAGTTGATCCAATACATCATCCATGTTTCGCATGGGATAAGCAATTTTTTAGTGACTGCATTGACTGGCCTATAGTCAATGCAGAAACGATATGCACCGTTCCCTATAGGGGCAATAACGGAACAGCTGCACCATGGACTATCGGGAGGTTCGATGGTGCCCTCACGTAGCATTCTATCGACCTCCGCATAACTTGCTTGTAGCATTTTAGGCGAGTACCGGTGGTTCCTCTGCCTAATGGGTTTTGCTCCTTGCTTATCAATTCTGTGGAGCGTTAGGTTTGTGGTACCTAATGTCTTGGGGAATCATTTCATCAAATAGCTGTTGCAAAATTTTTTCTTGTAAAGGGTTAGCTTTTTTGAGTCCTCTAATGCTTGCTAGGGCTGGTATGTAGCCCGAGTTTTCGCCATAAGGATAAAAATGATGCGTAATGCCCTTAGGAGTCCACCACGTATCTTTTTCATAATTTATCCTCATGTTGACTTTGCACTTAAAATCGATCCCCAGTATGCAATCATACTATATATTGTCTGCTACTTGAAAAGGCATTAGTATTTTGTCGCCGTCAATACTTATTGAGACGTCTATAATACCTTGAATTGGTACCGTTGTACCGTCTGCTACTTTTACTGTTTTGCAGTCAGATCTCCTGAGCTTCTTTTGGAGCACCTTACTCATTCCTTTACCTATAAAGGAGTGCACTACTTCGCTATCGAGCAGTGCTATGAGCTTGTGTCCGTTGAGCTCTAGGTTAAAAAATAAGCGGAGGTCAATGCCGGGAATTTGCTGTATAAGGGACTCATTAGCTGCTATTTGGGAGGGATGAGACCCTTTGGGGGGTTTGGGTGAGAAAATACGGGTCCTTATTTTCTCTGGCTGCCGTTTCCCTGCTTTTTCATGCTGCATTTAGGGCAGTCTCTTATGTAGACTCCCTGGTCTCCACAACCATAGCAGAATACCTGCGAGCACTCTGCTGCCCAGTGACCCAATAATTCACAAATAAAGCAGGGCTCTTTCTGCTTCCTCGGGTGGTTGAGGATTATCGGTGCTCTTGTTGCTGCTCTATAATTGCTCTGGCTCCTTGGTTGCTGCATATTTTGGCTCTTTGGCGATTCAGGCCGTTGCGGAGTCGTTGCTGCTTTTTGCCATTTCTTTTGGTTAGTATTGACGACTACCTCATTCCAAGGCTGCCTTTGTTGTGTGCTGCTGCTGCTGCTTGGCCTCGGCGAATCACGTTGATGCTTACTGCTGCTAGGCTGCGCGGTTTCTGCTGCTTCGGGTCGACGTAACCATATTTTGCTAAGCCACAACCTTGCAATGTTGGTGGTGGCATGTATGTCTCGTCCAGTAACCGCCTAGCTTCTGTAGTTGCGCAAAATTATCAACTTGACTTCTTTCTATTTTGCATCTGTAGCTAGCATGCATTTTTAAATGATCTGTCCTATTGATCAGCTAGCGGAAGCGGAGGTTTAATTTGGTCCAATATCCCTCGTAGTTTTGAAAGATACATCGACATGTCTTCATTTGGACCTTGCGTGCGATTTTCTATTATTTGCCGTAAGTTGCTCTGGATTTCCTCCGTTCCAAATTGCAATCGCACTGGGTCGTCAAAGTCAATAAAATTTCTCCAGCTGCTCTTTTCTCTTTTGTACCAATCCCATGCTTCATCGTCGAGCACGGATGGGAGAGCTTTAATTATGTCGTCCATTGAAAGGTTGTATGTAACCTTGCATTCTTGGAGATTGCTTAGGAATGTTTTGGGATCGCTTTTCCTTGTCCCTTTGAATTGGATATGATATCTAGAGAACATTTCTACCATTCTTTTCTCTTTAGTGAAAAGCGAATCCTCTAAATTGCTGCAATTGGAATAACAATTCCTAAATGATGGCATCGACAAATTTGATTGCTGTTGCGGCTGCTGCTGTTGGTGATATTGCTGCTTCTGGGTGTATTGCTGTTGTAGGGGAGGGGGAATGCTAAGTGTTGTATTCCTCTCAGGGTTTAGATTCTGGACTTGAAGCTCGTCGGATATGCTACTTTGTTGTGCTTGTTCTCGTCGCTGCTGCTGTCCTGCTAATTTATCTTCGCATTGCACGCTAGGGAGATTTCTTCTGCTGCTGCTTGTGTGTGCTGCTTCTCGGGTCGTTAAGGTTCGATTGGTTACGCTCGTTTATTCTTTGCTCTGCTGCTGTTTGCTGCACTGCTCTAAATGCTGAAGGTTGTATGCTGCTTGTCGTCCTTGGCTGCGAGTTCGTATATACGTGTGTGCTTTGTGCCGCTGCGGGAGTTGTATTTGGTATAAAAGGATTAGTCTATAAGTGTTCATCAGTCGGGATCGTTGAAGCAAGCGTGATAATTGGGTAATACGACATTGAGTTTATTCCCAATAACGATACTGTTGTGCTTGGCGATGTATATAATAGCTCTCGAATGATTGGTTCCAATAAAAATCTTTGCTGCTCTTGCTCAGCTGGAGACGGCTTTCTTAAATGCCTACACGTTGATTGTGCTTGCGGACGGTATGCTGGATGTAGCAATCTTCCATTTATTGATTCGTTGCATTCTGTTGCCTCCTCCATCGTCAGTGAATCCTGGTACCGTCCTTGAGACTGTCCGGTTTGCAGTTCCACATATAGCATCCGACCAGATGAAATATTTTGTGCACTTGCTGCTCGGGGAGGGGGAGGGAAATTTGTAATTTCGGATTGTGTTAGGGAGAGATCCAGTAGATATTCTTCTTCTATTGGACTAAACTCGTCCAAGTGTCGTCCATGTACTTCTGGTCTCCATTCTGCTGCTGAGGCGCCGTAATTTCTAATTAATTCGTATCGCGCTACGCGATCTCGAATTGTGCGTATGTGATCGTCGATGTTCAAATCTAACTGATTACAGTAAATTGTAATTTTTCCATCGGCGGTATTATTTATGGTGCGCCTAATTATTGCTGCACCTTGTGGTATATTATCAATATTTATTTTACTACCTAATTTGTAGTTGGCCGCCATTTTGAATTTTAACTTAATTATTCTATCAATAATTAAGAAGGGGAGGGTATAAGTTTGGCGCAATAAATCTGCAGCTTAATACTTAACGCAATTAAACTAACAGGCCAACGTAAAAAATAAAAATTAAAGCTGAAGTTTCCTATAAGCTGGCTATCTGCTTAAATATTATTCATGGGAGAAACAATCCAAAATAAGGTAAATCAGGCAAGGGTAATAACATATATCGGGTTTTTAGGTTTTTTAGCTGCTAATAGGGAAAGGCGTAAAAATTGTATATAGTTTGCTGCGAAATGGGGTTATTATAGTGCAATTAATTGAAAAGCAAATGAAAAAGAAGGAAAAAAAGTGATTTTTGATGTGCTAATTTGCTTAATTTGTTAATTTCTAAAAGCAAAATTAAAGTGTTCTTAGTGCTAATTATTTGGCTGCTAGCAGGGAAAACAAGAGAACAAAAACAAAAGATAATGTTTTTAATTTGCACAACAAAATAAAATTTTTATTTATTATGTATTATTTAAATACGGGTTTGCAAAATTATTTATTAATTAAACTACAGTTTTTCCCAAAGAAAATGAAAATGTTAACGTATATTGCTCACTGTTAATTATTAAATACACTTAATTAATTATAGGAATACATATGTATTTTATATAAGAGCTAAATTATATAAAGCAACAAAAAATAATTTTTAGTTGATAAACATAATGCAACAATTGAAATAACGGGTTATATTAAATTATTTTAATAATAAATGGTATGGCTGCGATGAGAGAGAGAGGGGGGAAAGTGAAACAAAATGTTATATTGCGTGTTAGAAAATAATATACAGTATTATAAAATATAAGAAATATTGTGCACAAATTATGAAAAATTATTATTAAAATATATACGTGTTGTTCAGGCATAATTACGTAAGTATTATTATACAATATAAATATTTTATTGCTGCTTGCTGCTAGATTCCAATATATCAAACACAAAAAAATACAAGTTATTTTATGTAATAATATTGTTTAAAAGAAAAAATGAATTTCAATAATTCATAAAATCTTACCACCACGTCAAAGTGACCAGTTGGCGATTTTTTTACCTTTTCTCTCTTACGTATATTGATGTTTATTAAGTAAGAGCAACAAGGAGAAAAAATCGTTATCTGGCAACCTTGCACCACGTGTGAAATTGCCACGTGTTAGTAACTTAAAGATGGCCGAAAATATGGCCGAAAATATGAGTTAAAGAGATAGTGGAATAACCGGTGCAGGCGTGCACCCACCTTATTGGAGCGGAGATCGTCTCCTGGAGATTGCTGCTCTGCATTCAATTGCTCTCGAACACACACTCAACTAAAAATCGGTAATTCGGCGATAACGGTCAGTCAATAGCCGTTGTCTCGTTGGCGTCCCGATGAGCTCTCTCGAGCTCGGGCTCGTTCGCTGATTCGTTGCTCGGGTCCGACGTGCGCACGCAGCTTCTCGCGTCGAGTCGCCCGTCGGCCACCGTGGTCTCGCTCGTGCCGTGTAGTGAGTGCACGCGACCATGTTTACACGAGGCGAACGATGTTACCTGAGCTGCTGTTTCCTACGGAGAGGACGGTATTCCTGGTGATGCTGTTGACCAGGTAAGCCTTTATGATCGTTCCGTTGTGTTAACTTATCGGCTAATGAGTCCACTCCGTTACAGATGCAGACGGAACGGCCGATACTCGACTCTTCTCTCTCACTCGCTCTCACGGTGGTCGCTCAGCTGGTGCGCGTCGGTCCTTGCTGCTGCTCTTCTTGGGGGCTGCGTTGCTGCGGGGATTTCTGACTGCTTCCTGGGTAATTATCTAGCTCTCGAGGGAGTGCTGCGTGTTTAATATTAGTTATTAATTGAGAGTAATGGTAATGTTATTATTACCATAGCCTCCCCTATTACAAAATCTCACGTGAGATCTCACGTGAGTTCTCACGTGAGATTTTGTGTTAGGGTCACTTCTAATTCTCTTCTAGCATGTAGCTGTTAGTTACTGTGTGCAACTACATGCTTCCTTGTCTCCTCCTAATCGGGATTATTATTGATTATTTAATGTGTTACAGCTTCCTGGAGTCCTTGTTGCTGCTCATGCTGCTCAGCCTGGCACCCTGGGCCATCGTAGGCTGCTTCACTGGCCCTGGTGCGATGCCTCCTGGAAATCGTTTTGCCTCTCCTGACATTCTGCTTACTTGTGCTATGTGGAAGGAACCAGGGGAAGTATTGGGAATTCGGGGAGCTTATGGTTAGGTTAGGTAGGTTTAGAGATGTGAGGGTAGGTAGGATAGCTTATATTGTGACTCGCTCGCTTATTGAATATTGACAGGTATGAATTACCTTGTCACAGTTTATGAACAACAAATGTATCGACGAAGAACAATTATTTTTCCTTGTGCTGAATAATGATTAAAAGGACCATCCTCATGAACAGTGTAAAGAGTAAGAATAATTTATATAAATATTGAAGCATTTTCAAGTTTTAGTATGTTTCCATTTGCACAACTTTTTTTATTTTTTACAACTTATAAATTTTCCTCAAATATTACTAACAAGGAAACCCTCATATGTTTGGGAAACGGATCGTGCCCAGCTTATAGGATATGTTTTCTAATATAAAAATATGTAGAAAGTCAGAACCGCATACCCTAATAATTGTCTTTTGAAAAGTTAGACGCTATTAAAGCAAAATTAGGGTCTGCGGCTCTGACTTTCTATATATTTTTATCCGTTTCCCAAACATATGAGGATCTCCTTGTAAGTTTTAAGTAAAATTTTAATAAAATATAATCCACGTAACTACTAAAAAAATTATTTTAATTCATTATATAACATTATTACAAATGACACATTTTTTTTAAAATATTTGAGAAAATATACAATTAGAAATAATCAGTTTTAAAATGCCATAGTATTAAAGTTTTATAAACTTTCATATAACTACCTGAAATTCGTTTTACAAAGCGGTATATATTTATAATAAATATTGCATATTAAAAATATATTCTCTTTTCATCTTGAGTACATAATGATTCTATCTCGATCCACAACTAGAGTTTGTTCTCTAATGAAGCTAGCATAATTTTTTAATAAGTAAGTTATAGTCGTGATATATCATCAACAATGAATAGCTCAATTTTACATATGAAATAGAAAATAATAATTGTCAATAAATAAAAGAAAACGCAATATTACAATTAAAAACAATCATAAAATAGATTAAAAATCCCAATATGTACCATATCACTACCTTATAATAAAGAGATTTACAATAAATGTTCCCGAATGATAAGTTAATATACTATCAACAGTATTCCGTTAATTAACCATAAAATTGACACTATCATAAAACTGGGCAAAGACAAAACATCAGAATGGGATGAGACAGAGGTAGTTTATAAGTTATCTTGTATTAAAAGCCCGGCTATCCATATTGGAGAAACAAAACGCTGCCTAAAAAATCGAATAAAAGAACATCAGAACAATAAAAATCCAGAAGCCGTTGTTACTGCACATATTTTAAATAATGTATATCACAATTTTAACTGGAAAGTTGCAAAAATAATACATAAAGAATCTTGTTATAAAAATAGACTCGTTTCGGACATGCTACATATCAATCATCATAATTCGACGATTTACAGGATAGGAGATACTCAACATTTAAACCGTCAATATAGAAATGTTATGAATATAGTTTAAAGAGACAAATGTACACAAACTATGACGTATAGTTTGTAAACGCACACCTATTTTGTTTTTATATAAATACTCGTTGATTTCGTGTCAAATGTTGTTTGACGAAGCTCACTTGGGCTGTAACATTATGTTCAATATTAAGGTAAAATTTAATTTTTAATTGACAATGATTGTAAAATTTGATATAAATATTATATTTTTGTCCAATAAATTCAGCACCTGAAGAGGTCTGCAAACCGGGCAGACGAAACGTTGTGCACTCAAATAAATAAATTGGATTCATTTATTATTGACCCTTAACAATCAACTATTTACTAACTCTACAAAATAATTAAATACATTAATACATCGTCATTTAAGCGTTGACCTACTATACTGATCCAATTTGGTATTTTCGACCCCTAAAGGCCTAATAAATTTTATTTATTATCTCTCTCTCTCTCCTCTCTGTCGCACCTACGCTCTCTCTCTCTCTCTCTCTTCCTCCTCTCTCTTCACCTACGCTCTCTCTTCCTCTCTCTCTCTCTTTTGTCAATTATTCATGTTGCAAAAATCTCCAAACCCTTGTCACCATCAGTTATCAGACCAATTACAAATCTACCCCACTTTGCGAAAGCATTTGATAAGATAGTAACTGAACAAATGACTAATCATTTAGAAGCTAATAATATTTTATCACCTTATCAATCTTGGTTTCGTAATTTATTCAGTACCCAAACTACGTTACTAAAGCTTACTGAGGATATTCTTTTAGGTATGGATCAAGGATTGGTTACCGTCCTTATTCTTTTTGACTTTGAGAAAGCTTTTAATACATTAAATCATTTCGAACTTCTTCGTATGCTTAAAAACCTTAATTTTGCAAATGAGGTAATTGAATGGATTCATTATTTTCTTATCGGTCGCAACCAAACTGTCATTGACCTAAATAGCATTGCTACGCAATTAATTAATGCAATGTCTGGGGTACAATAAGGCTCAACACATGGCACAATAATTTTTCTTATTTTTATAAATTCAATTATAAGGGAATTATTATATGCTAAAGGTCTACTATTTGCGGATGACTTACAATTGTATCTACATGCTAATCCTAGTGAGTATACTACACCCATTAATAAGCTTATTCATGATAGTGTAAGGATAGCAAACTGTGCCCATGCGGCTTAGATTTAAACTTTAGTAGGACTAACGCTACGCTAATAGATTCGTTTCAACAACTCAGGCTTATAAATCAGGACCAGCTGCCTCCAATAATCATAGGTGGCCATAAAATTGAGTTAGTTAAGTCAGTACGAAATCTGGGACTTATAATTAATGAAAATTTACAATGGAACTCCCAATGTACCAAAACTCGAGTACATGGTGTACTTCATAAATTGAGAAATAAGGGAAATATTCTTATTCTATTAGAAAGATGTTAGTCACTACCTTAATACTGCCTAACTTCGATTATGTGTGTATTGTCTATGATGATTTGCCAGACTATCTTAATTCCAAACTCCACCGAATTTTAAATACATGTGTAAGGTATATCTTCCGGCTTAGAAAATACACTAGACTAATGCCGTTTTATTCCAAACTAAATTAGTTAATAGTACAATTTAGAATGCAGTATTTCTTAGGCATCCTAGTATACCAGATCGTTACAACAATAAGATCAGATTATTTATATACTTTGTTACCACCGCCAAATATCGAACTACGTCGTTCTGCGAGGACTAAAAACTCTTGCTTTGTGGTTATCAATGTTATTTTTACTGTTATATTTATTATTACCCCTATTACCCAATAAAGTTATTAATCAATCGAGCAAACTTGTTTCGTGCGTTTATAGTATGGTGTATCGCAATCTTTAGTTTTTGGGGTAAAGTATAAAGAGACACCATGGCGCCTACCCAGTTGTAGGACTCGACTCAGGTAAATTTATCATGATATCAATAGTATTTAATGGAAACGAATAATTTGTTTTTTATGTTAAAATGTCCTCATTATTCAGATTATTAAGCAATCCTGGTATTTCACGTTCAAAATCGGAAATACTCGACGAGAAAAATGAAAAAGCGGGTAGTACCATAAAATATTCTTGTAAAAAGGATTCATGTACTCTGTCTTCCTGGAAACACGCACTATTTAGTGGCGTGATAATCGGATGTTGAAAACTATCGTTTATTCCACTTGTACATTAATTAGCTTGATTAATCGTCGAAAAATCGTCGGCTATCGTTGGAATTAATTAATTTCGCCCAACAGATCCGCTCAATATATATCCATATTTATTTCACAATTCTTTATTTCACTTATAACTTCCATTGCTCTTTCTTAAACAACACGTAAAGTTCAAATAGGGTTTTTAAATAAATTTTAAAAATTTAATTATTAATAAGTCTTTTTTTCTTAGAAAACACGACAAACCAAACGTATAAATAACCGGAATTATACAGAGGATTATTCACACTATTAGTCAATTGTATTATTCAAAATCGTTTATTAATAAATATTTCACTAAGACTTATCGAAATGAATGTTCGGATTGCACGGGTAAAACTAAAAGTTCTAAAAATCTCCCATTTTCATAGAGGGTTAAGATTTTCCCTGTTTTAGTGAAATGTGCGTAACATAAGTAGATAAGAATTAGTTTTTAAGGATGTTTATATAATAAAAAACAGATGAATCTCTTCCGTGCTCGCTTTTCTGTACAAAATAATTATTATCGACCTATGTAAACAAACACGAGTGATCGCATCGATAGAGTTTATTATTGAAAGAAAAATGTTGGTTGCGCACGTGTTCAAGAATTAATCTGAACTTGTGCCGTCAATAAAAATCGGATGGATCTCTCTAGTACATATACCTACGTACGAAAATTACATTACATCTGTATGCATGTTTAGATAATACCGTAAACGAAGAAACAAGAGGTGGGAAAATCGCTTAGTAGGTATGAAAATGTGAAAGTTGTCAGTCTATTTTCCTGTGCCATCTCAGTTGCATCGTAGCACGAAATAACCTTTGTTCTTATTCTAGTAAATAATTGTTTCGGGATAAAAAGTTTGAAATTGTTTAGACCTGCTGTAAGAATGTTATGTGTTCAAATAGTGCAAATAGTTGATTATTTCCGTCAAAACCAACATCTCGCGAGACTTTGGCGTAGGTCTGATTTTACGTGCCGTCATCGCGTAAGAAGCATGGAGTACGTGGCGTTAGTGCGGGAGTTTAATTTTATCCTGAGTTGCTGTAAATTCCAGGAAATCGCTCATTTACACTGTCTTTTTTTCGAGGCAATAAAGTGGCGGTAAGAGCAGCACGAGATTTTATAATTTATCTCAACATGCTGGGGTTATATCCATTAAGAAATCTAATAGCTGAATACGACGACTATGAAAGTAAGTAGCCATATTTTATATATAAGTAGAATGGAGAGTTTATTCTAAACTTGTCATTTAAATTCTATGAAATAGTGTAAACTAGTTTTTACCTGTAGTTGCATCTCTTTCTCTCTCTGTCTCTCTCTCTCTCTCTCTCTCTCTCTCTCTCACTCTCTCATAACAATCGCAATACGGATTGATTTTTAAAATCAAATGATTAATTGCATGGATTGATTTTTATAATGAAATAATAAATTGCATGGAGTAATTTTGTAAATTAAAGTACTTGTCCGCTTTGAGTAAGGGAGGTGGGTATTCCTTCTCACCTAGTCAAAGTATACAGACATCACTGGTATTTTAACTCGGAAGAAGTATGTACGAGATGTATTTACCGTATTTTCTTTTTCTCTCTTTCTAGCCCACGTACTATTGCTGCCTATCTTCCCTCTCTTTTGCACAAATTCTTAGCCTATTCTGTGTATATATGCATACATCATCATTATAATTACAATGTATACAAATAATTTTATGTTTTTATTTTTCAGTTGGAAGAAATCTATTAAATGATATTCATAGTAAAAGTGAAATTATAGTTATTTCTTCTGATAATGAGAACGATGTTGACGAGAACGAAGAGTGTACAAGCGGTACATCTGATTGCGATTCTTGTACACGCAGCTCACCACCGACTACACAAGAACAAGAACAAGATAATGGTTAAGTGCGTGAACAGCCTAATGAAGAGGATTAGAGGATCCCAAAGACGAAGAAGAAGAAGAGATGGAAATAAATGCCCTCAACGACTACATCCATAACAACGACAACAATGACGAGGTGGAGGACGGCGTCAGTGACAACGACGACGACGATATAAGGATAAGGCAGACGACGAGCTCAATGTCGAAACCGGATGCACTACTGGTCTTATAGCCGGTATGATCATGAGTAGCTAGCCTGAACCTGTTGGCATCGTCGAGAGAGCGATTATGGCTCCAGCACCGATAAGTGATATTAGTAATATCGAGGAGCAGAATGCTCCACATTTCCTCGCATTATTTGATTTTTACATTCATCAAGAAACAGTCGACAAAGAACCCGGATTCAAAGCCTCATACGTTCTCGACAGACGTATAAGTGAACGTGAGTGTAAATTTTAAATAAAGATCTTTCTTTTTTTGTATACAGTGTTTTACATATAAAGTTTTTTATGTAGTTATTCGTCGGGATGAGAACGAAAGCGATAGGATTTTGCGTTGGAGTAGTCCGGCATTAAATTTTACGCGGATAGAATCCGAAATAACAGACGGACTCAAAACCTCCGGTAGAGCCATACACTAGCTTCTGATATGAATTCACCGCTGTATACAGAGCCAAATCTACAAGATCTCTTGGAACGGGTTCACGAGAGTTTTAATGGGCTATGTGAAACATAAAAAGTAATTTTAATTAAATTAAAACTTTTATTAATTTTTAACATTTAAAAAAAACTTTGTTATAAAAATAAATTTAAATACGACTACGTTTTTAAGTTTACTTATATACTTATTATATGTAATATTTTCAGCTTCACGTGCACTCTGCACAAACCCTGTTTTTCAACTCGTTGATTACTCTGACTCATCAAGCGATGGATTAGAAGTTAAAGAATTAATCAAGGACAACAGTCAGAGAGCGGGCATTGAATACGACGCTGACATAAGTGATGGTGAATATGAATGCGAGAGTCAAGTGCGAATTATGTTTCGGGGTAGAGGGCGGATATAGAAAGCGATAGAGAAAGTGAAGACGAGGAAAAGGAGGTAAAATAAAGCACTACTGTACAGATAGTGGTTGTACGCGTAAAAGTGCGGAAAATGACTCAAGTACCGATAGCGGAGATAGTAGTACCGATACAGCTATCGAGGAAGAGGAAACCAGTAAATCGTCACGTATGAAACTTTCGTGTGGACGGACAACGATTAACACTACGTATAAAACACCTACCATATGGTTTCAATTTGTTTGTTTAGTTAGAGCTCGTTATGAAAGATACTCATTCATATCTTATTTAAAAAAATAGGGAAAATTATTTAATAGGGTTAATCTTAAAAACTTATATGTGATCTGATGGAGGCAAAAGAAAAAAATCTGTCTTTTTAAGATTTTTTTTCTTTTGCCTCCATCAGATCACATATAAGTTTTTAAGATTAACACCATGGAGAGTGATTACGATATATACATGATTTAATAGGGGTTTTAATTAACAGCGACAATTTCGTTCGCGGCTCCGCGGGAGTATCATTTAGGGCAGTAAATAATTTTTTTTGAAACACTGTGTGCGAAATGCCATTTTGAATGCCTGTGCAGCGTGTGCGAAATACCACTTTCACGCAGTAGTGTGCGAAATTCGCGCATACGCAGATTTCTTAATTATTTTGTATTTAATATTAATCAATTAAAAGAAACTAAAAATAAAAACAAAACAACTGGAAAATAATTAAAATTAATTTATGTAAAATTTTAAGAAATATAAAAACTAATTTATTTCCAACATTTATAGCTTTCGATATACAATTCTTTTATCTTTAATAATTTTATTAAGTTTCATATGTATTTTTATAAGGGGGGGGGGGGCTCCGACCCCCAATCCCCCGGCGGGGGCTTCGCTCCCTGCACCCCCCCACGCCCCAACATCCCACCCCGCCGCCCTACCCCTCGTTTCTACTGACCGCCAAGCTTCCAAATTCCACGTGATTAATATAACGAATTCCAAAACTTATATTTCATTTTTATTCAGGTTATTATTATTATTATTATTATTATTATTATTATTATTATTATTATTATTATTATTATTATTATTATTATTATTATTATTATTATTTTTTTTTTTTTTTTTTTTTTTTTTTTTTTTCGTGGGAAACTGGAGAAATCTTACATAAGACGACGACGAGGGTCCGCACTCGTCGCCAGTGCCGGATTCTTACCGGCTAAAACTCCAAACCCAACGCTTTCACCTGCCCAGCGCGGAACTGTTTTTCACATTACTTCAAGCTGGGAGGCGTGTCTTGTGACATGCGTCAATTCGGTCGGTCCTGTTTCTTCTTTCCTCCCTCGATGAGACTGCCACTTATCGTGAAGCGGCCTTCCTTGCGGTTTCGAGCGCGCGCCGAAAGATGGCACAGGCTCCGGACCCCGCCATGTGAGATACTCCTTGAGCACCCTTTGAAGGACAAAGGAAACATTGGGGAGCACTCTTGCAATTCTTAAGGTTGCGTCCAGGCTCTCCGCACTTGAAGGAGGACTCCACCCTTACAATTCCGTTTCGTGTGGCCGAAGTCTAGGCACCGATAGCACCTCTCGACCAAGACTCGATCCCGAACGCGACAGCTTACGAAGCCGACGCAGAGATGCCGCATCGACTTCAGCTTGTCAGCGCTCTCGTGATCCAGCTTCACGATGGCTGTCTTCTGTTGACTGCGGTTTAGGCCCAAAAGCGTCACCTCTCGGCCCTCAGGCGAAGAAGTAAGCACTTTATTTAGGGCTGCCACCACTTCGTCCCTCGTTGTGAGAGCGTCCAGGTCTCTGATCTCAAGGGTAACCCTTCGATCTCGGACTCGAACTTCTCCCATTCCTTGGGTACAGGACGCACTTTCTCCGCGAATACTGCCGCATCGGTTTTTTTGCCTAGCCGAAGCAGGACGTCCCCCCGCCCTGTGGGCCGCACACTTAGAACCTGCGCGCCACTGTCGTCCGGATTCACTTCCTTTCGGAGCTTCCCCAGAACTTCAGCAAACGTTCGGTTCCTCGCGATTGTGACCACCAGGGTGGACACCGGCGCCTTCTGGCGCTTTCTCCTGTCAAGAGGCGCCTGTCCCGACTTAACCGTCGGCTTCTTCTTTTCCACCACAGGCTTGGACTTGGATTGCTCCTTGTCCTTACCAGGTGGTGGCACCTCCTTGCGAGGTTTCTTCTTCTTACGGGTTTTAGAGGCCTCGGGTGGGCTTTGAGGGCCCTCCCTGCTCCTCTTTTGAGCCTGTATCTTGGCTGTAGCCGCGATGACGGCTTTAGCAATGATGCCTCTTCTCTTAGGCCGTCGACGATTCTCGTGGCCAACTCGATAATCCTCGACTTGGCACTTGTAATCATCGACTGCTAAAGACATTTTCTTTGTTTTCCCGTAGAGCTCTTGTACAAGAGCGTCTACGGTTTTCAGCCCTGTTTTGACGACCATGGAAATGTTAGGCTGCTTTGCACAAGCTGCCAACATTGCCTGAAGTTCTTTTTTCAGATGGTCGTAAGTGGAGTCGATCTCCTCCTGCGCCTTCTCCACCTTCTTGTATTCCTTACGGAACACTTCTATCTCCTCTTGAGATTCTCTGCTATAGGCAGAGATGCCGCTGATGGCGCTACCAATGCTGGTAACGCTGCCGCTTCGTAACCTGCTTGCAGAAGCAAGACTCAGCATCTGGGATAGCGGCTGCTGTTGGGGGTTTTCTTTCGAGGACCCCGCCTCTGACGTGATGTTAGAACTAAGCGGTTTGTGGCCTCCCCCAAAATCCATGAGGCCAGCGCCGGCCACCGGGGCTTTCACCCGATAGGAACCGACGACGGGATTCACTCCTAGTTTGGAGTTGCCCGCTTGGGGTAGTATGTTTTCATCTCGCTTGCTCATACTTCTGGTTGTACTGTTTGGTCCACGGAGATTATTTTATTTCACCTCTACCCTTCACGCTAGAGTGACGAGCATTCCCCCATCCGCCACCCGGGGGACGCGCCGCATACGGGGACAGGACACCCCGCGCGGATTATTATTATTATTATTATTATTATTATTATTATTATTATTATTATTATTACTGATCCTAATTACATTTCTACGTTATATTTAATATTGTATGAAAAAATTCAAATATAATTGTTATCAATTCTGAAATGTTGTATATTATTTAAATTCCCATAATATAAATAAACCTAGTTATCACTCTAAACAATAACGACATTTCTCACACTTAGTTTCAAAAAATAGTATACGATACTCGTGTGCTCAGGCGATTTAAGGACTCGTCTGTTTGCCACCCTCGCTTCGCTCGTCCGGCAAATGCCACTCGTGCGTGAATTGCCTGTTTCGCACACTTGTATCGTAATGTACTATTTTAGTATGATTCGTGGGAGTTGGTAGGAATTGTTGCCCAAACGAACGCGAATTTTCAGGTAGACGATAATTTTATTTTAGAAGCTACGTCCGTAAATATACCAAGAGGTAAGGCAAAAAAACTTAAACTGTTGATATTGTTGGGCAACGCTGTAAAGTTTTATTTTAACCAAATGTGACATCAGATCTGAAATAAAGAAAATGTGGGCATTGATTAGAGATGGGCGTAGATCATATCAGAAAGAACAGGCTTTAGCACTTGTAATGGATGCTTCAGTTAATATACCTGAAAACAGTTACGATTTTGAGGAACTAAAAAAATTCCAAGATTATTATTATTCAAAAGTTAATTACTGCGCACGATAAATATGTGTTTTGTATAATATCCGTAAATGACGAGATTATGTACGTGAATTGGCGATACGTAGAAGAAGCTGTTGACCCGTCTGCGAATACAAATGTTGTTATAGCCGCTTATACAACAGCTCAAACGCGTTTAGAATTGTATAAAGATATGGAACGACTAGATACATTCATATTTATAAGAAGAAATGGAAAGCCATTTGTGTGAATACGAGTCCTCTTTAAATAATCTATTGGGTGGGATGACCGATGAGTTGGAGGGGTACGGCAAAGGTACGTCCATGCAGACCATGGTTGCAGTCGCTCTAAAATTTAATGCTTAGAAAGCGATTACACTATCGGATAAGATTGCACTGCGCAAGGTGTGTCGTTGAATTTTGAGAATTCATTAAATATCAATTTTCAAAGCACTAAGAATATGCACGATGCGACATTTGGTAATACAAGGAATATGTATGAAGATAAGTCTGATTTAAATGCGTAAGTGGAGTCGAGTCCTCCTGCTGCCTTCTCCACCTTCTTGTATTCTTACGGAACACTTCTATCTCCTCTTGAGATTCTCTGCTATAGGCAGAGATGCCGCTGATGGCGCTACCAATGCTGGTAACGCTGCCGCTTCGTAACCTGCTTGCAGAAGCAAGACTCAGCATCTGGGATAGCGGCTGCTGTTGGGGGTTTTCTTTCGAGGACCCCGCCTCTGACGTGATGTTAGAACTAAGCGGTTTGTGGCCTCCCCCAAAATCCATGAGGCCAGCGCCGGCCACCGGGGCTTTCACCCGATAGGAACCGACGACGGGATTCCTCCTAGTTTGGAGTTGCCCGCTTGGGGTAGTTATGTTTTGCATCTCGCTTTCTCATACTTCTGGTTGTACTGTTTGGTCCACGGAGATTATTTTATTTCACCTCTACCCTTCACGCTAGAGTGACGAGCATTCCCCCATCCGCCACCCGGGGGACGCGCCGCATACGGGGACAGGACACCCCGCGCGGATTATTATTATTATTATTATTATTATTATTATTATTATTATTATTATTACTGATCCTAATTACATTTCTACGTTATATTTAATATTGTATGAAAAAATTCAAATATAATTGTTATCAATTCTGAAATGTTGTATATTATTTAAATTCCCATAATATAAATAAACCTAGTTATCACTCTAAACAATAACGACATTTCTCACACTTAGTTTCAAAAAATAGTATACGATACTCGTGTGCTCAGGCGATTTAAGGACTCGTCTGTTTGCCACCCTCGCTTCGCTCGTCCGGCAAATGCCACTCGTGCGTGAATTGCCTGTTTCGCACACTTGTATCGTAATGTACTATTTTAGTATGATTCGTGGGAGTTGGTAGGAATTGTTGCCCAAACGAACGCGAATTTTCAGGTAGACGATAATTTTATTTTAGAAGCTACGTCCGTAAATATACCAAGAGGTAAGGCAAAAAAACTTAAACTGTTGATATTGTTGGGCAACGCTGTAAAGTTTTTATTTTAACCAAATGTGACATCAGATCTGAAATAAAGAAAATGTGGGCATTGATTAGAGATGGGCGTAGATCATATCAGAAAGAACAGGCTTTAGCACTTGTAATGGATGCTTCAGTTAATATACCTGAAAACAGTTACGATTTTGAGGAACTAAAAAAATTCCAAGATTATTATTATTCAAAAGTTAATTACTGCGCACGATAAATATGTGTTTTGTATAATATCCGTAAATGACGAGATTATGTACGTGAATTGGCGATACGTAGAAGAAGCTGTTGACCCGTCTGCGAATACAAATGTTGTTATAGCCGCTTATACAACAGCTCAAACGCGTTTAGAATTGTATAAAGATATGGAACGACTAGATACATTCATATTTATAAGAAGAAATGGAAACCATTTGTGTGAATACGAGTCCTCTTTAAATAATCTATTGGGTGGGATGACCGATGAGTTGGAGGGGTACGGCAAAGGTACGTCCATGCAGACCATGGTTGCAGTCGCTCTAAAATTTAATGCTTAGAAAGCGATTACACTATCGGATAAGATTGCACTGCGCAAGGTGTGTCGTTGAATTTTGAGAATTCATTAAATATCAATTTTCAAAGCACTAAGAATATGCACGATGCGACATTTGGTAATACAAGGAATATGTATGAAGATAAGTCTGATTTAAATGTAAATACCAATCAAAATGCAATAACAGTCAATTTTCAATCTATTCAAAGATCCGCAGTGCATGAAGATTTGACTTGTGACGAATCAAAAACATGCACTGCTGTATTAAAAAAAGGTGTTACATCTCAAAACAGCGATCTGTACCATACGTTTATAAATCCAATTGAATATAGCGTAAATATGTAAAAATGTAATGTGTTAATATATAAATTTTTCATTAATTAAAAAAAATTTCGTCAATTATATTTATCCTGTTGTTATTACTTTTTATTTTTTGCTTATACATTATGATTTACAGAGATCGGCAAAATACCAAATCAATAATATTGATTACCGCACCAAAGTTAGCTAGGCTGCCGCGGGGATCAAGCTAGTACATTCCGCGCGTCGAAATAACTGAATACAAGGCAGTAGTCTAGGTAACACCCGTCGGCACCGCCTCAGTTGCCCCGTCCGCGGAGGTCATGCTTTTTTGCGATACCAACCAACGAAAGAAACGCGGTTTGATGCGGGTTACTACATAAAAGTTCGCAAAAATAAAACCGTTTCAGGAAAAATAAAAGAATAATAAAACAACCGGTACAAGTGTAGCAGATATTTTTGGGACCTAAGTAATTAGTATTTTTTTGTAAATGACGTATTTGTATGTCTGCTATGGTGAAGGGATGAAGAGTGAACACGATCTCTTTTCCGTACCTCTCACACATACATCGATCGAGAGTAGTGCATATCTTTACTACAAACTTTTGTCATCTCTTAACAATGAAACCGATTCACCTTTGGAACTTTTAATCCCAAGAGTTATGGAATATTACATTTACCTAGTTCAAATATCACTGATAGCCGATGATACGAAAAATGCAATAGTCGCACCAATCAATAATTTTATTCATTCGATATATTTTTCAATCAAAAACTAGTTTTCCCGCTGGACAACGCTTATCCTTATCGAGGCTACGTAGAAACATTATTAAATTATGCACCTGTCGTTATGCAGTTTCAATTGAGCGTTGCGCTATTTTATCCAGAATCAGTCGGTAACATTTATGCACAGCCAAATATGGCTCGTAATGCCACTGGGGCTAATATTGGTCTTATAAATCGATAATACTTTACTTTAGGCGGAAAAACGGTCGACATGATTGGCCATTTGTATTGCGACGTTTTCAATCAACCAAAGTTTCTTCTCAACGGAGTGGAAATGAGAGAAGACTTGTACATAATAAAGACGCGTTTTGTCTCATGGATTTTTCCTCATATAGTCAATTTACAGTAGACAGCGCAAGAGAGGGAGAGAGAGAGCAACAGAGGTAGACAAGGAGTGGGAGTATCAGCGTTGTGTACATTGCGCTATACCAATCCTTAGACGTTCGAGTGTTGTTCATAGACAGAGAGAGAGAGAGAGAGAGAGAGAGAGAGAGAGAGAGAGAGAGAGAGAGAGAGAGAGAGATTGATTGAAAAGTATTTATTAATGCCTAAGTTGAGTTCAACCTTAAGGCAAGTGAAAAATTATACATAATTGTTTAACAATGCAAATTAGGTACAAATTATAAAATATGCAATACAAATTAGTCGCAGGCTAGCAAATTATGCGCAATAGAATTAACAATATAATAAACAATATAATATAGAAAACAAAGGTCATAAAGAATCAAAATTTAACAAATGTGTGTATAATCGATTTTTAAAAATAACTAAACTAGGGCTTAAACGTAACTCCGCTGGTAACGAATCCCATAAATCCATCGCCTTAACAGTGAAAGAATTTTTATAGGTACACGTATTGGTTAAGGGACGCTCAAAGCATGTATTTTTAGTACGCTCAGAGCGACGAAGTTCACTGTTTGGCGGGGGTAGAAAGGCAAATAGATAGTCGGGTTTCTTGGTAATGAGAACCTGGTATACTAAAGTACCTAAAAAATACTGGCGTCTAGAATGTACAGATAACCAATTAAGTTTAGCATAAAACGGCATTAACCTAGCATCTTTTCTCAGACGAAAGATGTATCTTACACACGTGTTTAGTAATCGTTGAAGCTTAACATTTAAGTAATCAGGCAAATCAATATAGACGATAGAAGCGTAATCGAAATGGGGCAATATTAGTGCCGTGACTAGCATCTTTCTGAAGGTGTACGAGAGAAAGTTTCCCGTATTTCGTAACTTATGGAGTACACCATGCACACGGGTAATAATATTCGAAACTTGGGAATCCCATTGAAGGTTTTCGTTAATTATAATGCCTAGATTATGTGTAGAAGTGACTAGATCAATCTTATGACCACCAATAATAATGGGCGGTAACTGATCGCAGTTTATAAACCTAAGCTGTTGGGGTGAACCAATAAACATAGCTTTAGTTTTGCTGTAATTCAAGTCTAAACCATACATCAGAGCCCAATTTACTATTCTAGATCCATCTTGCATAAGCCTATTTATAGCCGTGGTACACTCACTGGGCTTTACATGAAGGTACAATTGCAAATCGTCAGCAAACAGAATACCCTTAGTAAACTTCAGCTCATTCAAAATCGAATTAATAAAAATAAGGGAAATAATAGGTCCAGGTGTTGATCCCTGAGGTACTCCAGAAGTAGTACTAATATATTGCGAAGATACACCATTAAGATCAATGACAGCCTGGGTACGCCCGGTAAGATAAGAGTGATGCCACTCGATTACATCATTAGCGAAATTAAGATTCTTGAGCATACGGAGAAGTTCAAAATGATTTAACGTATCGAAGGCTTTCCTAAAATCAAAAAGAATGAGAAGAGTAATCAGCCCTTGATCGATACCCAACCGTATATCTTCAGTAAGCTTCAACAAGGTAGTTTGAGTACTGAACGCACTACGAAACCCAGATTGATACGGTGATAAAATATTGTTTGACTCACGATGAAAGGTGATTTGTTGGGCTACCAACTTATCAAAGACCTTAGCAAAGTGCGGTAAATTTGCAATTGACCTAGTGTCTGAAGGTGACAGCGGCTTAGGAATTTTATTAAGGGGAATAATCGAAGCTGCTTTCCAAATATGAGGGTATCTACCTGTCGACAAAGAAAGGTTAAATAAAGCAGTTAGTGATGGGGTGATAACATCAAAAACATCCTTAAAATAAGATAAAGAGAGACCGTCTGAACCACGACTTCTAGCCTTAGGAAGACAAGAAATAAGTGCATTTTTTACTTGATCAGAAGATATGGGATCAAATGTGAAGAGTGGGTAAGAATGTGTAGGAAGTAGTCTCAAAATATCTTTTAATTGATCAGAGGTACAGCTCGGGTGACGACTGTTAACTACTGAATAATATTGAATTAATTCATCAGCTGTAAAAAACTTCAATGGAGAATTCGATGTGTCTCTGGTGATCCCTATTTTACTAAGTAACCGCCAATATTGTGACTGATCAGAGAGACCAGAAAGTGACTGTTCATAAAATGAATCACGTGCTGACTTAAGCTCATGTTTAAGCAGTCTTCGTATAGTTTTATATTGATTTGGTAACACTGGATCACAGCGCCTTTTAGCTCTTTTATATAAACGATCACGTGATTTTAATTTAAGCCTAAGTTCAGGGGTAAGCCAAGAAGCAGAACGTTGTCGAACCTGTTTGGTTGTGAAAGGTGCATACTTATCAAGATTAGCAATAAATATACTACGGAGAAGAGCAAGATAAGAGTCGACATTATGTGATTCAAAAGATGTAGCACACGCTACATTTAAATCAGAAGTAATAGAATTAGCAAATAATGAAGACGAAAAATTTGAAAAGTCACGAAATGTATAGATCTTATGTTCAGAAATCTGAGATAATATCTTAAAATCAATAATAATATAGTCATGTCCATTTATGAAAGGACTATGAGACTGTTTTGATGAACTAATTTTATTCTCTGAATCAACAAGAATGACATCAAGCCATGTGTCAGTCTCATCCCTGTGATGCGTAGCTTTAAAGGGCACTATATAATACAAATTTTCAGAAATTAATTCCTTGAAGTGGATACTGTAGTAATCATCAACAAGTAAATTTGAATTATCGCCAGCAATAATTACATTTTTATATAGATGTGAGCGATCCTGTAGAGCATTAAAGAATTTACTAAGGACATTACCCTTTGGTCTTCTATATATAGAGGCAAAAAGAATTTTAGAATTATGTAAAGACAACTCGAGAATCAAATACTCTGTTTCATTAATAGCGTTAATTTGAGGAGCTTCTAGTATTTTAATACCAATGCCATCACGCAGGTAGCATGCCACACCGCCTCTTTGGATATATTCCCTTTTACCAGTAATTGAGGTTAAACCACGATCATTGCGAACTAGCGTATAATTTGGTATGTTGTAGGTTGAATTTGGACGGTTGGGAGTTAACCAAGATTCAGAAATGGACAAGACATCGACATTTTCAGTGTTAAGAAAAAATTCAATTTCAGCTAGATGATTCATGATAGAATTTGCATTTATTTGAGCGACGCGTAAAACAGAATTACAACTAGATTTTAAATTATTACAATAAGGTTGGGCAGGCAGTCATGATAACTTATCGAGATCAGCCGAAGTGATGATTTGGGTACGATCAGATTTATCATCCTTGCGAACATAAAGTTTACCTTCACGAGTCCAAATGTACTTATAATTTAACGGCTCGAGTTTGCTTTTGGCGAGTAGACGCAAATCATGAATAGTGAGGGGTAACATTTCATACAGACTAATATGTTGCTAGCGAGATTACCTGAGTTATTAACAATTTTACCAAACGTGATAACACCGAATTTGCGCTTGGTCTCCAGAACAAAGTTACGAGTCTCTGCAGATTTAAATCTGATTATATAAGACTTCGTCGAATTATCAGCATTCTGAGTCGAGAAACTTGAGGTTGTAGCAGCGCGATTGGATGATAAATTAAAAGAACGAATCTCAAGAATGTCGTTGAGCAACCGATCAAGTTTCAAAAGCTGTAGTATGCTTTTAGCCAATTCATCAAAAGGTACCTGGCATGATAACGGTATGCCTGTAACCTTAATTTGCGTACTAGGAGTAACACTAACATACATTTCCTTGAGTTGTTGAATCTCAGCACGCAAAGCAGCATTTTCAGTTTCTAAGGCAGTAACACGAGCATTATTTAATTTAAAATTTCTATCGATCTTTTCCAATTTGTCTTTGATAAAATCATTATCAGCCTTAGAGCTTTTAAAAAGAAAAGCAGTTTGCTGCGACTGGGACATAGATTCCCAATTGTCGGGCAAGTCCATCGCAACAGATTGATTCAAAACCGACGAGTTACCTAACGTCGAATTTAAAGAAACATCTAGATCGCGCGCAGCATCAAAGAGAGAGAGAGAGAAAGAGAGCGAGTCTAAAATAGATGAGTCTTATCATACCGGCCCTATTGCTGGGCCTTGCGGGGAGGAGTGGTGGAGGTTTATTTACGCCTCGCTATATCCCCTATAATTACTACTAGCGTTACGAAAAAGAGGATTTCTCGACAGCTCTTCTCAACAATTTCAGACAGCAAAGAGCACAGTATTCTCAGAAGTAACAATGGTCGACTAGCGCGAAATTTAAAACAGTTAAATAATATTATTTATTTTTTAATCTACAACAAACTGCCACACAGTAATCCGAGATAAATAATTTTCATTTTATAAAAGGCAGCATGTAGAAAAGCAAGATGCAACATACTTAAATAGAATAAGGAAATTTAATGTTCGAAATTAAAACAGGTAGGCAGACAGTAAAAATCTAAACTAACCTTTCCTTCCTGAGATAGCTCTGGAAAAATTATTTTTCAACTGCACAAGACTTTAGATATAAACTAAGCTTTTGTACCATCAAATGATCCGGGAAAAAATTTTTTAAGCTGGTTAAAATATAACGGGTACGGATTTCGAGTGTCGGCGTAGGTAGGTCCCTGGATTATCGGCGACGTTTGTCGATAGGACCAAGTCGACTAGCCGGGATAATTGCGAATGGTAGCGCAGTGGTGAGGCTTCTGCCTCGCGCTCCCGGGATCGTGGGTTCGCGCCCCGATACCTTCGTTGATTTTTTTATTCCTTATATTCAATCCGTACCCCGTTACAAAAACTTCAAAAACTTAAATTAACCAGGAAGAGATACCACGGCCTGTTAGTTATTCGTAAGCTATGCGTTATTAAAAGGATATTTTAAAAAAAATTAGCTTTACTTTAAACCCTGACAACTTTTGAACAATCACATATAAAAATTCGAAACTAAATTTAGTGAAAAGTTGAGACAAAATAGATAAATTACAGAAAAATTAAGGTTAATTGTGTTGATTTGATGAAAAATTATAGCAGAGATCAGAATTATAAGTAATTTTAACGAAAATTTAGCATGTAACGGAGTGAATCTTTGCCGGACCTTGCTCAAATTCCAGGATTCATGTTTTAAGGAATTTGAAATAAAGTACCACTATTAATAATAAAGGCTAATTATTATTAAGACTATGTACAAATATAAAAATAACTAAAGATATAAAGCGAATGTTGCCAGCCCGCCTGGTCTTGGTCGGGTGAAGTTGTTAATTAGTCTGTAATCAAATCAAGACAAAATACTTAATTATTACGCGATCTACGAACTTTACAATGCTGTCTTATAACTAGTTTCCTAAACGGATGCAACTAACGGTTATCGTGTATGCTCGCACGGAAATACGGTTCGGGCTAATACACGTATGTTCACGGGGATACGGTCGGGAAAATCCACGTGTGCTCACGAGGATACGGTCGGGATAGTCTACGTGTGCTCACGAAGATACGGTCGGGATAATCTACGTGTGCTCACGAAGATATGGTCGGGATAATCCACGTGTGCTCACGAGGATACGGTCGGGATAGTCTACGTGTGCTCACGAGGATACGGTCGGGATAATCTACGTGTATTCACGAAGATATGGTCGGGATAGTCCACGTGTACTCACGAGGTGACTATGGTAGGATGCGATTACGGTAACGGTCAGTGCGGTATACGGTAACTCGTGTTTACGAACGTGTGCTCACGAACGTATCCACGGTTGCTGCACTAGGTCGGAGAAAGGGGCTGGTCGTGTGCTCACGGCCAGTCCGATCTGACGTTCAGTTGCAGACTGCCTACTGGTGGTTTCGGTGCGCCTTATATACCCGATTCTACGAGAGCGCGCATGCGTATAACGCCTGTCCCCCCACTCCGGACGGGGACAATGAACTGGCGAGTAGGCACAGTAGTGGGGAGGCGGTCAATGACTCTAATCTATTTATAGCGCGGTCGTTGAACTCGCGTTTAACGGCACGTGTCTATCGCAAAGCTATCTTAATATACTACGTATTTATTATAATTATATAAACAAAGTTTATTAATTAATTATAATATTATTATACATTCTTATTGGTTACAGGATTTGGTCTCGGATAATTATAGTAAATTAATAATTTATAAAATAATTTTACGCAATACTAGTGCGTGTGCTTATCACACGTCACAAGCACTACAAATTTAATTGATCTTTTAAGTTATATTTCTTTAAAAGTTATTGTTTAAAAGTCGAAGCATGGGTACGCGGCACAAGTTTTATATGGGAAAATCTACAGAACCTTTCAATTTTCAAAATAAATTTTTTTAATTTTCAAAACAGGAGCACACACATAATTGGCAAGTAATTATGTTCATTGAGCTACCAGAAATAATAATGACTCAGCGTGATATTCTTAAATCTAAGATGGCAAATTCAAGATTGCGGATGAAAATGATAAAAATAGCATATTTTGGCTGAAAATATGTCCTCGGGGGTTTATGAGATCACTGAGTTCAAATCTATTACCAAAATTTCGATTTTTCCAAATCCAAGATTGCGGATTCAAGATGGCCGATGAAAATCACAAAAATAGCATATTTTTGGTTATAAATGAACCCTCGGGTTTTTTTAGGTCGCTGAATTCGAATCTACTATCAAAATTTTTATTTTTGTAAATAAATTGCCAAAGAAAAAGAGCCGCTCTTAGCCGAACCCGTAGATACGAGCGAGGACGTGGCGGTTATGGTTTCCATTTTTTTCATTTTTTTGTTTTGTATTGTTTTTTAATTTTTTTGTATTTTTTTCTTTTTTTTATATTTTTTGTATTATTTTTTATTGTTTTGAATTTTTTTTGTATTGTTTTTTAATTTTTGTATTTTTTAATGCATAATATTCTGAAAAACAATTTCTGTTACATTGTTAACATAAAGCAATGTTACATGTACTACAAATTCATTGACTTTTTTTTTCGTTTTGTTTTGTACTGCAAAGTTCTCATCTTTTTTTGTTTTCAACGTATGCTGACTTGTGAGAGCTGCCTGAGAACGTCTTTTTTCAATAGACATATTTTACTGGTTTAGCTGGCATGTATTGTTTTAGGCTACTTCGACCTTTAAATTTCACCAACGACTCGTATGTGTTTTCCAGTGTTTTTTAAAAGTTCCTTGTAATCTATCCAGAAGTGGCCTTAGTTTATATAACTTGTCGAAATTTGAGTCACCCCTTTATGGTTCAGTGCTATTATCAGAAATATGAGTATTATTCAGAATAAATCCGAAACGGTTTACAGCCATTAATGAACCTATAAATGGGTCAGATAATTTCGGATCGATTGAACGATAATCCCGATAAGAAGAAAATTTCTTTAACCCCATCAAAATATTAATCCTTAAAAAAATTTTTAATTCCTCTTTAGATACAAGTGTATTACTCTTATTACTTTGCTGAATATAAACGTTTGTTTGTTCAACTATTAGATCCAACAGGTCTTCTGGAAAGAGACTTAAATATATATCTTTGGCAGATCGTACGTTACACGAGGTATCAGAATCTGTTTCATTTTTACTTATATCTTTTTCATCATTTTCATTATTATTTTCAACTTCTACATCCTTCTCGACCTCTTCATCACTTGAATTCACAAGTCCATCCACAGACTTAGCATCATATCTCAAAATATTAGCAGTTTCCATTTTGAACAAATCATAATATTTTATAAATGTTATGTGTACGTTTTTTTCAACAATATATGTAATTATATGTAAATAAGATGTAATCAAAAACAGAATTGAGAATTAAGAAGTTATTTTATCAGAAAATAGGATACTTTTACAAATTATATTTTAGGAATTATCTGTATGTATTTTTTTATAAATACTTCAAATATTACCAAGTCAGTGTAAACGTTTATTTCACAATGATAAGAATTTATTGTTATTTAAATCTAGGTGTAATTAAAAATATAATGAATATAAAAATTTATTTTACATAACAAGACACTTGTACCAAAACCGAAAAATCAAAATTGTGCAGAACTTTACATTTTATTTGTAATTGTAATTTTATAAACTTTAGTCTAATGGTAGTTATTAGATTTCTGACATTACAATTGTTTTAGTATTAATTTTTTTCAATTTAAAAGAGATTACACTATATATTAAAACTGTTATTTTGAATATTACAAATATGACAAAAGAATTATAAGATTTATATTTTAAGAAAGTAAATTGTAACCAAAATCACAATCAGGATGCCAGATTTGAGTTTTTTAATAAACAATTTTTTGCTTAAATATCCGCCATATTGGATTAGCCATTTTGAGTTTTGAAAAACTAACTCCGGATTCGCAATCAGCGACCCCGAAAACCCCTAGGTAAGAAATATCATGAAAATTCACTAAAAATTTCTTTAATAATGAATTTTTTTCGAAAGGGTTTTGCGAATTTATTTATTAATAAACAAATTAACAAAAATTATAAATAATTATTACATAAATTATGATTCTATAACATATCAAGATCACAAAAATACAAAAAATGCTACGTAAATTGATTAAAAAACTACTTTAAAACAGCAAAATATTATATAAGAAAAGATGGGTCTTGGGAGACCCGCTGTACTAGAAAAGGTTAAATGGTAAAAAAACTTTAAATTTTTTATTAATATTAAAAATTCTGTCAGCCGGATTATTATATCTACTGAATTTAATTTTATTTAAACGATTTTTAATATTTTTGTTAATAGATTTTAGAGGATAGTCATTATTAATAAATATTTCTGTGATTATTTTAAGATTCTTGTAGTAATAAAGTTTATGCGACAATAAAGCTCTGTCTAAAGAATTTGTATAATTGACCATGACTAAATACTGGTCTGGGTAAAAAAAGCCTACCTTTTCAAATAATTCTACTTGTGATTTGTTTATTATCATAACAAAACTTGTTCTTATAGAAAATTGTTTTCGTATCATATCAATGGGTATTTAATCTCTTAAGGATATAATTCAGTTATTGGAATTATGATAATTTGACTAGAATTCTATTAGGAAACTTTCGTGACTCGGCATAAAAGTAAAAACATTTTTATGTAATATAGATGCGGATATAGCTATAAATATGTATTATGCTACAGTGATATCATAATTATTTCATCTTTTAATAAAATAAAATTACATGAACAGTAATAGTGCATTTCCCGGTGTGCAGCTCCTCGAGCAACACCGTCAGTCAGGACTTACCTGCGCGGCCGTATCCCCCGATGCAATTGTACCGCGCACGGACGTTAGCCGTGGTGTAGTTGCAGTAGCAGCTGTGCTGCGCTCTTACGACGAGTGCGATTCTCCACCGCGGGGAGAATTGCATGGTCCAAGTTGCACTCTGAAGGGGGAAAAAGATGTGTGCTTTCGGGATTCTCGTGCCTGCGACGAAACGTGAGACTTGTCTATAATGAAAACAATCGAAAAGTAAGTTTTTACGCCCTTCTAACGAAAACTACTATTTAAGGCCCAACATATGTATAGAACATAAAATACTGGGTCTTCCAAAAGTTCTGGGACACCGGAATAATTTGCAGGGTACATTATTCTTTAACACGGAGAAAAGAATCGCTTGAAAAATCGATGCCAACCATAGCATAAATATTTTGAATACTCGAGATAGATTTTTTCGATGCTTGGAACTGATTTTTCGAATCCAACGTCGGTGTGGTATCGAAAATTTCGATACCGCCACTGAAAAAATGAATTGTATATTACAGACAGTACTAAAAATATAAACACTAGCATTCGAAAAATAAGCAGTGGTATATACATTTAACGTTCTACTAAAAATTGGTATTGATTTTTTAGGTGCTTTCTTCTCTCCGTGAACGAGAAATGCGATGATGACGTTAAAAAAAACAGTCAAAAGAGCACGACGAAGAAATTAATTGAAAAATACGTCAAATACAAAGACGTTGGGAAGCTGGTACTAGATATTTGTGATGGAAATAAATATAGATTGCAATTACAAGCATCAAGAAACAAAGTAGAGACAACATTTTACATTATCTTAGAATCATTTTTCAGTAAAAACTAGAGGAATACATAATCGATTGAAAAATTAATTGAAAAATAAAAAAGATATTCATTCCTTCTCAAAATGTGCAATTTAGCAGACCGAAGATTAAGAAAAAGTTTAGCTACGTAGATTGAAAATCCACCAGTAGGTGGCGATGCTAAGCGTTTCCAGCTATGTCTTATTTCATTCGTGGTGGAATAGGCGACGGATTCTATACGAGGTCCGTGCACGATCGGGTCGTTTACCGCACGCACATCGTACTTTCAAATACAATGTACTGTACCAAAACTGAATGTTAGGTGAATTATTTGTTTAATTCGAATTACTTAACATAATGACAGCTACAAAACGGGATAGAGGTACATTTTTAGTATAGATTTAAAGTAAATTACAAGTACAAAAGTTGAATTTCAGGCTATATATCGTTAAAATTTGAAAAATACGAATTGAAACATAACCTCTCTCAGTCTACAGCGACGGATTCTATAGGAAGTGCGTGCACCGATTTGGGCCGTCTGTCGCACGCACTTCGTACTTTCAAATACATTATACTATGTCGACACTAAATGTTGGGTGCACTATTTGTTTAATTCCAATTATTAAACACAATGGCAGCTAGAAAACAGATTAGAGGCATATTTTTAATATACATTTAAAGTGTATAACAAGTACAAAAGTAGAATTTATGATAAAATATTGTTAAATTTGAAAAATTCTAGTTGAAACATAACCTCTCTTTGTCAACAGGCAACAACGATTTAATTTAATATTGTAAAAACTGGACTTTGTCCTGAGATATGCGGTGCAGATATATAAGTTCACGATATTGGTAAAAGTTGGAATACTAAAAAAGCAGACAAAAGTGCACGACAAAAAATTAAAAGAAAAATACGATGAATACTAAGACGGTAGAAAGCTTGTATCATATATTAGGGATGGGAATAAACGTTTCTCCGTTATGCGTCAGTTCTAAAAAAGAATGTGCTGCCACTTTTATCACTTTTATTTGAAATACCGTATTTTGTTGGTTTTTTTATGTCAATTCGGATAGTTTAACGTTGGATATATAGTAACTAAAAATTTCAAAATATCAATAAGGACAAAATGATAGTAAGAAAATAAAATCGATACCACTCCATAACATTGTGCAGTAATTAGTAATAATTTAATAGCTATTCGACGGATACCTGCGAGGCGAGACAATCTCAACGACGCGCCGAGCGTGTCTCGCCTCGAAGATTATCCGCGACAATCAATCGCTGAAGTCTTCCAAGAAAAAGTAATTTTGTGTATATATGACTAAAAATAATTTTCGGTTTACCTACACAAACACTGCTATAATAAAAATATAAAATTTGTTACAATATATTATGTGTTTGCTTATAACATATCGGTGGATATCTACGAGGCTAGACACTCTCGGTGCGTCGTTCAGATTGTCTCGCCTCGTAGATATACATCAAGAACTAAAAACAGCCATCCGAGAAAAAGTATTTTTTATATATAAAATAGTAAAAATAATTTTCGGTTTACCTACACAAACACTGCTATAAAAAAAATGTAAAATTTGTTACAATATATTATGTGTTTGCTTATAAAATATCAGAGGATATCTACGAGGCGTGACACTCTCGGCGCGTCGTTCAGATTGTCTCGCCTCGTAGATATCCATCGAGAACTAAAAAGCAAGCATCCGAGAAAAAGTATTTTTTGTCTATATATGACTAAAAATATATTTCGGTTTACCTACACAACCACTGCTATAAAAAAATGTAAAATAGTTACAACATATTATGTGTTTACTTATAACATATCAGTGGATATCTACGAGGCGAGACACTCTCGGCGCGTCGTTCAGATTGTCTCGCCTCGTAGATATCCATCGAGAACTAAAAAACAGCCATCCGAGAAAAACTATTTTTTGTATATATAAAATACTAAAAATAATTTTCGGTTTACCTACTGTGACATTGTAGTTATACTACATGTCACTTAGAAATAAAATAGCGAGACAAGGTATAGTATAGCACCTGTCAAGCTTACTATGCGAAGTAAGCGTGCTATACATACCAATTAAGTCCTAATAGACACACATATGCGAATGTGTGAAACCGGAATAGGCTTACAGTGCGTAGTAAGCAGGAGAACCCGAAGCAAAGGAGATGCGACTCCTGACTGCGCACAATTGGACACACACACACACTGCTCCGTTGACCCAGCATCCTAATGCCTTCTCGAGCACCAGGAATGACCCGTACTGTATCCCCAGGTCCCATCCAGCCTTGAATGCCCTCTCCAGCATTCAAGAGAAGCCTCCGATGTTGAGCAGCCCAGGTGAAGACTCCAGGCCTTGGAATGACGTAGCGCCCTTGCGCTCAAGCAACGGTGTACTGCCAACCAGAGTACCTGAAACGGTAATTAATTACTAAGTTGGTCGACTACTAAGGAACGAGGATGGAGAAGCTATAACCAGGCATAGTTTCTCCCAGGTATGTCAGCAGGACCAAAAGGAAAGGAGATGACAGGTCTAATTTGAGGTTATGGCAGGCACAAATAAACATCTATATACAGTCCGAGGAAAGTAGATAAATTACCTCGGCGGCACTCCGAAGGACGACGACGATTCACCGCCGCCTGGCTCCGCTCACTGAGGGCTGTTATGGGGCGCCGACGTGCTCCAGCTGTACGTACACTCCGAGCCGAAGATCCCGTATTGACAATATACGGCACCTGCAACGAAGAAACTCCAGAGGCTCGATTTAGCTTAAAATCAAGGTAAAAAGGAACGATTTAAAAGCTTACCTCGCAGATAGTATTCTCAGCAGGGCCGCAGATACTCAATCGCCATCCAGCACCACGAAGTCAACGTCGTCGGCGACATCTCCGTCGAGGCAGCGAAATCACGGCCCGAGCGGCCAGTACGAACCGAGCCGAGCGCGCACGACTCGAGACGCGCGAGTAGGCGCGCCTGCGCAAAACGCAGAGAAGAAACTCTCTCGCTTCGTGCGTGCCGATAATCGACAGCCTGCGACCAACCACCGACTTTGTGAGACGCAAATTTCACGCAATACCGCAATTTTAAGGGGCTACGTGTGTGTCCGAGGGATCCAGGAGACGAGCGTCCAGGTGAGCCGTGCTCCTTCCTCCCAAATCCAGCTTCCTTGAAGTGTGTGTGCGCGACGCGTGGTTAGGTGCGGGACGGCCTGCAATCGCGCGAACGCGAGCGACCGCGGCCAAAGTGACTGGCAATTTTGAACGGCAAAGCCGCTGCTTTGCCATGTATTACTCGTGAACACCTTGAGTGCAATAAACCTGCAATCGTTTAATTAGTTCTTTTGTTTTATTCGTGACTCCACCCTAATCCCCAGTGGACACGTCACATGGCGACCGTGACTTTTTGATCCGAAAAAAATAATTGTGATCGTGGACTTTGGGATTTCTTCGAGTATTAATCCGCCATATTGCGCACACACGGAGGAAGCGTCGAAATTGGTTTTGGACGGCCATTTTGTTTCGACCACGTGTAACCAGATTTTGATTTTGATAATAAATTCAATTGTGGTTAATATAAATTGTTGTTGTTAGTGAATTATCTACAAAATTCGGTGAGACTATTCCATATTATTTGGTTTGAAATTTTTTTCTGCACATTGTTCTTTTTTGTATATAACAGCAATAGTTATATTTTTCCCTTCACAAATATAAATTTTACAATTAGTTTATTCCCTTCTAGCTCCAAAATATTTCATTTTTGTTTAATAGCTTTTTGAAGTTTGTTAAATTAAATTACATTAAAAGTTATATGAGTAAGAGAATTTTGGAGTACGAGTAAGTACTTACAAGGAGGGGTTCCACCTTCCGGGAAATAGATTTTGTTGCAACTTTGAGAGCTGTTTTCTGGTACCCAAATATGAAAGAATTCATATGAAATTCAATCTCATAGGCTGTTTGACGAAAGTTATACGCAGTTAACGAAAAATTGTGAAAAAAATATGTTTAAGCTTAATCGCCAATAACTCGGAAAGAAATGTACGCAGATACTCAAACTTGAATCCATTAAAAAGTTGAGATCAAGTAGATATAGTTTAAAAAAAAAAAGCTCAAATATCTCAATTTGGACAAAAGTTATGGAAAAAATAAGAATTAGACGAAATATTTGCCTAAAAAGTCTATCAAATTTTAATACTAAATTTTCGTTAAAATTTTATCTAATTCTTATTTTTTCCATAACTTTTGTCCAAATTGAGATATTTGAGCTTCTTTTTTTTTTAAACTATATCTACTTGATCTCAACTTTTTAATGGATTAAAGTTTGAGTATCTGCGTACATTTCTTTCCGAGTTATTGGCGATTAAGCTTAAACATATTTTTTTTACAATTTTTCGTTAACTGCGTATAACTTTCGTCAAACAGCCTATGAGATTGAATTTCATATGAATTCTTTCATATTTGGGTACCAGAAAACAGCTCTCAAAGTTGCAACAAAATCTGTTTCCCGGAAGGTGGAACCCCTCCTGGTTAGTAAAATTTCATTTCAAGCTACGTTCTCAACTTACAAAAAGAAAAGTAAGGGAAATGTTTTTTCAAGTTTATATTACAATTAATTATTGTTAAATATTAGCAGTCAAAGTTAATATTGTACACTGTAGTAATAAATTCAAGGGGCAAATAGCAAATATTGCAGTTACTTGATTTACTCAACAAGTAATTTTTGTGAAAATTTTGTTTGCAATTAAATTGAGATTTTTATTATAAATAATCATTCTTTGAGTTAATTAGAACCTTTAGCCACCAAAATTATATTCAACTTAATTTACTTTTGAATAAAATATGACCCTTCAAATATTGAGAACGATAGCCAATCAAGTGTATATACAGAGATACAGTATTAAGATAATAATATTTAATTGCTGTACGCTTATTAATTTTGGAATAGCATTAACAAGTAACATTTCACTATTTATTTGCATTGTATATATATCTTTTTAAGAATCGTAATCCATCAAGCACCATTGTAACACAATCCAGCACCATATATACCCATATATACCCATATATACCCATATATACCCAACACGCTTAAATATTTCAAGCTTGGCTTGTAAATCATTTACTTATACGCTTGCCTTTCACTCAAGTTAGTTGTTTGTGAATTCTTGCGTAGGTACTTAATTAGTTTTGTTGATAAATTTGGTCATAACGGTATCGACAAAAATAATTTAACAAAATTTTTTTTTGCTTTTGGCTTTTTGTGCGCTTAAATTAACAATACTGACTTGTTAGTGTGTTGTATAATTTTAATTGCTTAGTAGCAAAAATTTAGTTTTGTTATTATTTTTATTTGCTTGCTCATAAATTAGTTTGCTTAAATTTAAAGCAATTTGATAATTTCATGCTTGCATAATTTTAATTAATTATTAAGTCAAAATTTTTTTTTTGATGAAATTAAGCTACAATTGATCTGGTTAGAGATAAAGTTAGTTTTTTTTGATTGACTACAAGTTGTATTGAGCTGCACTTAGTATTAAAAATTTTTTTTTTTGACGTAATAGCATGAAGTAATTTACGTGTCCTAAGAAATCCTCAAAATGTCAGAACTAAATGGAAGTTTGACTCTGCATACGTTGGCAGAGGAGGTTTATACTAGGTTATCGTTGGAAGAGGGCATCCAGCGGATACGGCAAAATGTTTTTCATTGTAGTAATCAAGAAATACTACAATATGCCGATCTAAAAAATTTAAACGCCACAGATTCCATGTATAATATAAGAAATCGAGTTGAAAGATTTGAAACAAGGAAATGTTTCGGGTTAGCGGCGGCATATTGGGATCCTGACGTAGACGAGGCGAATTTCGTTCCATTGGGTATACCCGGTAATAGAAATTTGAATTTATCCTCGGAAGGAGAAAATTACTTAGCTGGCACATGGAGGAATCCGTCCATCATGAGGCCAGTAAGTAGGGGAATTACAGCGGGAAATCCTACGGTATCAATGGATAACATGAAAGTGCACAGTGGTGCTTACCCACGTATTCATGGGCAATTGCCGACAGGTCAAACATTGGGACCATATGCAGATCCGTTAACTTTCAGCAATTCGCGGAATTCGACAGCACTGATTGGGGGAGAAAACGTGGTAACGACAAATGCTAATGTTAGATTACATTTGAACTTTCCATTGCCCACTTCAACGTCAGAACCCCTCCAGTACCCAGATAATAATTATAATTTACATAGTAATAGTATTAATCTCCCATGCGCGCAATGCACCCAACATCCAGCACACGGAAATGTGATAGAAAATAGACAAAATGAACAAAACGCGGCAGATCAGGTACAATTTAGATTTCAAGATAGACAATTTTTAAGTGCGAGTTTTAATTCGGGAAATGCAGGCGGATATGATCAAACATCGTATTTGCAAATTAGACAGTTTGTGGCAACTAACACAAACGCAGATAACATGAGATCACCACCAACCCCGAAGCCGAGAAATCCAAATACAATCAATCGTCCGCGAAATGTCCATAGCCATGAATCACATGTTCCACAAATAACGGAGAAAGATCCGGAAAATAGAACATTTCCAATCTATACTCAGGCGGGTAATAGAACACAAAGAGTGAGATTTAGTGATGCATTCACGAGAAATTGTGAAAGACCAATACCTGCAACGAGTAGTGCGAACGAGACGAGGTACCGGATAGGAGATGAACGACAGTATTACGATCAGCCTGAACCGATCCAGCAGCCTTTTTACACCCAAAACAATTCCTTCCAGCAACAGGAAAATCCTAGAACCTTCCAGCAATTCCCACGAAATTATACTAGTTCATCTAATCCTAATCTCGAACGACAGCCTCCAGTTATGCCACAATCCCAATATAATATTCCTCCAGCACCATTACAAAATAATATTAGACAATATCCCTACAATTATTCCCAACCCTACCTCCAGTCAAGCACCAGGCGAGAAGGATCACTTTTGGATAATTCAACCTTCCAAAGAGAGAGACGTGTCAGCGAAATTCTAAAACAATGGCATATTAAATTAATATTGAATTTTGTCGGTCTTGCTGAGCTAACGTCTAACGACTTTAAGAACTCCAAGTTGCTCGCTCGAAAAGGCACGACAATTCGCCGCGTATCAATCCCGAGGACAACATTATGAAGGCCACAAGCTGCCAGACATAAACCAAAAGAAGAAGCAAATAAAATACTAAGTAATAAAATTGAAAATATTTTAATAAGAAAGAAAGAAATTTTAAGTCTATGTGTTTCGTCTTGGGACCGTCTGCCAGAACTCATCGGTGGGGCGCAGACGGTCCCTGCCCCAGACACACAAGACAATATTATTGAATGAAAATAATGATAAACTTAAAATTTTGGTATCGTAAGAACGAATGAACGGAGCCTATATAAGTACACATAAGGTGAAAAATCTGATTGTGGATGGAAAAGTGCCCCCTAACATCAAAGTATGTACTATAGACATATTTTTAAACCGAAGTCCTGTTATTATTAAAAATATAATTTTTCTCGCCCAGACAAAAGTTTTTGGTCCCAAGACGAAACACATAGACTTAAAATTTCTTTCTTTCTTATTAAAATATTTTCAATTTTATTACTTAGTATTTTATTTGCTTCTTCTTTTGGTTTATGTCTGGCAGCTTGTGGCCTTCATAATGTTGTCTTCGTGATTGATACGCGGCGAATTGTCGTGCCTTTTCGAGCGAGCAACTTGGAGTTCTTAGAGTCGTTAGACGTTAGCTCAGCAAGACCGACAAAATTCAATATTAATTTAAAAACTTTTGCCTGGACGAGAAAAAATATATTTTTAATAATGGCATATTAAATTTAAAGGTGATAAAAGAAACGATCCAGAGTAATTCTTAGTAAATTTGACGGAATGCGCACGCTCCTATAAATTGACTATGGATGACATCACTAGGTCATTGCCAGTAGTACTGGATGAAGATGTCTGGTGTTGGTTTCGCAGGGAACATCGCAATTGGTTGATATTGGAAGACTTTCAACAAGCATTTAGACTCCAATATTTTAAAGAAGACTTACAATATCAAGTAAGAAAAAGGATAATGGTAAGAACACAGGGACCACAAGAAGATATTTCGACATATCTTTCGAAATTCCGTAACTTTTTGGATCAGTTAAAGCCTCCAATGCCCCTTGGCGAACAATTAGCGATCACATACGATAATCTACATCCAGATTATAAGCGAAGAATCGACAAAGACCAATTTTCATCGTTTTTGGAATTGCAGTTGCTAGGAAAGAAGGAAGAAGCACGCAAACACCAAGACACACTCTACCGTCCTCCGCCAGTAGAAGACGACGAGCAACTCTTCAACTCCGCGTACGAACCAGTAAAAATAAAAAAGTCTGGTAAAACTGCTGCAATCGCTGGGAATGCCAGTGATGCAGGCACTACGCACGAAGAGGCACCGGCTGCCGCCTTACAGCAACCTCCAGCACCCTCAAACCCCCCGTCGTACAACCCTAAAGGAAATAATAAAAGATCGTATAATAAAAAGCGAAACGGAACAAATCAAAATGGAAAAGGGCCAAATGAGAAAAACAAACAGGACCCAGCTGGAAATGGTAATAATGGAAAACAGGAAAACGGGACAGATAGCCCCACTACGGAAAATAATGGCAAAACAAGGAATAAGGAAACAGACACTTGCCACACATGCGGCATCACAGGTCATTGGTCCTATGATTGCTCAGACAATTCTTGCAGAGGGTGTGGTAGGAAAAACACATTGAAGCGAAACTGTCCAACGTGTAAAGTTCCTAGACCGGCGGGAAACGACTCGCGGAGGAACCAGTAGGAGTCGATGTGTCCTCCTTGGTAGAAAACGTTATAGTAGACTCCAAAACTACCAAATTTCCAGCATATCCAAATAAGAGACAGAAAACAGGTTCCAAGAATCCAAAAAGATTAAAAATTTCCTCTCCAGCACCAATTATGAAAACCGGAAAAGCCCATCCAGCACCATCCAAAAAACAAGAAAATTCCCATCCAGCACCCCAAAAGAAAAGAAAAAATTCCTCTCTAACACCCTCCACAAGCCAAAGGAAATTCCCATCCAGCACCCCAAAAGAAAAGAAAAAATTCCTCTCTAACACCCTCCACAACCCAAGAAAATTCCCATCCAGCACCCCAAAAGAAAAGAAAAAATTCCTCTCTAGCACCCTCCACAACACAAGAAAATTCCCATCCAGCACCCAAAAAGAAAAGGAAAAATTCCTCTCCAGCACCAACGGTAAAAATAGTTAAACTGCCGGATGAATCGGGAGATAAGTCAAATAACAGCGTAGTAGAAAATATGTTTTCAGGGGATGTCGGAGCTATAGCCTCGATCAAAAGCCGCTCGATCTCACGGCTTCGAATGGCGCTGTAGTCAGGTGTCGATTTCTACGATAAACGTACTTAAAACATAAATTCTAAATTTTGCAGCTACATAGAGCTGTTGAAAGATACTTTCCCCCCTAGCTATAACTAAAATTAAGGTAATTGTAATATTACTCTTGGCAGCAAATGTTTATTTTTTTAAAGAAATGTGAAATACGTCTCATATTCAATGAATCTATATCTGCCGTAATGCTACACGCAACGTATTTCACATTTCTTTAAAAAAATAAACATTTGCTGCCAAGAGTAATATTACAATTACCTTAATTTTAGTTATAGCTAGGGGGGAAAGTATCTTTCAACAGCTCTATGTAGCTGCAAAATTTATAATTTATGTTTTAAGTACACTCACCACCACATGCTTTTGCCCACCCTACGCAAAAATCACTAAAGATTAAAAGTTTTATTGCTCAGGAGCAAAACATCGTAGCTCAAAAAATCCAACGCCATTCGAAAGAGCAGGTGAAAACCTTTAAAAAATGCTACTGTACAAGTAAAAAAGTTTAAATTTGAGTTTTTTATAAGTATTAAAAAGAGATGAAAAATTGCTAAAAATCATGCCTCTTTTTGATCCGCTGCAGATTTAGTTCCCATAATCGTAGCTTAAAAAAACCAACGGGGTTTGAAAGGTAATTGTTTTAGCTTTAAAATGAGGGGTCGAACGTTTTTTTAACCCACTTTTTACCGATGTTAGCGCATTTTTTGTGAAAAAACATGCTTTTTTGGAAATGGGAATATTTCAAAGAAAAAGAGAGATAGAGAAAAACTTCAAAGAGAAAAAAGATGCTATTTTACTCACAGAATATAGATCTGCAGGTTAAAACGAGATATGGACAAAAAATTTTTTTTCAATTTTTTAGCATATCAAAAAACTAAAAAAACCTTTAATTAAGTTGTAGATTAAGTTTAGAAAATTTAATTTAAAAATAATAGAATAACATTAAGTTAAAGAATGCTACATTGTCTACAACTTAATTAAAGGTTTTTTTAGTTTTTTGATATGCTAAAAAATTGAAAAAAAATTTTTTGTCCAAATCTCGTTTTAACCTGCAGATCTATATTCTGTGAGTAAAATAGCATCATTTTTCTCTTTGAAGTTTTTCTCTATCTCTCTTTTTCTTTAAAATATTCCCATTTCCAAAAAAGCATGTTTTTTCACAAAAAATGCGCTAACATCGGTAAAAAGTGGGTTAAAAAAACGTTCGACCCCTCATTTTAAAGCTAAAACAATTACCTTTCAAACCCCGTTGGTTTTTTTAAGCTACGAATAAGGGAACTAAATCTGCAGCGGATCAAAATGAGGCATGATTTTTAGCAATTTTTCATCTCTTTTTAATACTTATAAAAAACTCAAATTTAAACTTTTTTACTTGTACAGTAGCATTTTTTAAAGGTTTTCACCTGCTCTTTCGAATGGCGTTGGATTTTTTGAGCTACGATGTTTTGCTCCTGAGTAATAAAACTTTTAATCTTTAGTGATTTTTGCGTAGGGTGGGCAAAAGCATGTGGTGGTGAGTGTACGTTTATCGTAGAAATCGACACCTGACTACAGCGCCATTCGAAGCCGTGAGATCGAGCGGCTTTTGATCGAGGCTATAGCTCCGACATCCCCTTCAACCGCTGTCTTATCACCAGATTCACTCATCCAAAGGCATCCGTTAGGTAAGCTTGAGCCTAGGTTGTTTTTCTCGATAGAACTAAACGGAAGAAAGATGATAGGACTTTTAGACGCCGGATCTGTTTATTCCTATATAGGAAAAGGTTTAGAAAAACAGTTTAGCGGGAAATTTAAACCTTGCAAGGGCGCCGTAAGCGTAGCCAATGGGATATCAGTTCCTGCGGAAGGAAAATTAGACGTAACGGTTAGTATCAATGGAATTGAGAAAACCTTACCTTTCCGAGTAGCAGACGGACTACAGTACGAGTGTATCTTGGGAATTGATTACAAACGGTTATTTGAACCCAAGATAGACTTCGGAAACGACACATGGTAGACACCAGCAGGGGAAGTTCATCAGTTTTACCCCTATGGGCAAGATCCCAGCTACCTTCCAGCACTAGCTAGTATAGATGGCTTTCGTCAAGCATCAGAAGAAGAGGAAAAAGAAATAAAAAAGGTCCTAGACAGTCTTATCCCGAAAACCCCGAAAACACTTGGTGCGACAACTTTGGCTTACCACAAAATAGATGTCCAGGGTCACGAGCCTATAAGACAAAGGATGAGGAAGTACTCAGCAAAGATGTTGAAAGCAGGGCAAGAAGAGGTAGACCGTATGTTAAAAGAAGACATAATAGAACCATCAGAAAATCCTTGGTGTAGTTGCCCAGTAGTAGTACCAAAAGCTGACGGCAAATACCGATTTTGTATTGACTATCGGCAGGTCAATAAAGTAATAAAAAGATTTGCTTATCCATTAAAAAATATGGATGATATACTAGATAAAGTATATCTCAAAATTAGATTTGTCGCAAGCTTATCATCAGATTTTACTAGAAGAAGGCAGTAAAGAAATAACTGCATTTGGCATACCGGGACGAGGCCTACACCACTTCAAGAGAATGCTCTACGGCTTAACAAACGCTCCAGCTACCTTCCAAAAGATCATGGAAAAATTAATCAAACCAGATTGGGAACCACATGTTTTCGTGTACTTAGACGATATAATTATTGTAACCCAAACGTTTAAAGATTATGTTTTCTGGTTAAGTAAAGTACTGAAGGCGTTAAAAGAAGTGAATTTACAACTTAATCGAGATAAGTCAGAATTCTGCTGTGCCTAAGTAAATTATCTTGGTTATGTTGTAAATGAACATGATCTGTGTACTGATCCCGACAAAACTAAACCCGTAGTCGAATATCCAGCACCCAAAATCCTCAAGCAACTCCGCAGATTCCTAGGGATGATCGGATGGTATTCCCGGTTTATTCCAAATCTATCCGAAATAAAAAATCCCCTTACTCAGTTAACTAGAAAAGGTGTTCGTTGTCACTGTAACTGAAAAAGAGTGTTTAGCGGTTCTGTGGTCAGCAGATAGGCTTAAAGGGTATCTTCAAGGAGAACAGTTTACCGTAATAACAGACCATTTCAGTCTTTTATGGTTAAATAATCTCAAAGACCCTGCAGGCCGACTGTCACGATGGAATACAGCGCTACAAAATTACGATATCAAATTTGTACATCGTAAAGGTGCTTTGCATCAAGTTCCGGACGCTTTATCAAGAGCGTGGGAAGAGTCAGAAGTAGCAGCTGTAGTTCCGACTCACATAGATGATCCATGTTACATACGAAAAATGGAGAACGTACAGAAATTTCCAGCTAAGTATCCCGATTTTAAAATCGAGAATGGTTTTCTTTACGTACATCGTCCAAACCCATTAGTCGATCCATTGTTCCCTGATTTGGATGCGTGAAAATTAGTTCTTCCAGCATCAAACAGACCCCAAGCTCTTTTCTCACTCCTCAATCACGACATTTAGGCATAGAAAAAACTTACGCACGTCTTGCGACTTATTATTATTGGCCCGGGTATTTTTACGATACCTCTTGTTATGTCCGATCGTGTCATGAATGTCAAATCCACAAAAGTTGCCAATTGCCCCCGGCAGGGCTAATGGGCGAAAGAAATATCGAGGGACCATGGAAAGTTGTGATTGCCGATATTTTGAAGATTTATTCACTCGTTACGTAGAAATTCAGACACTTAGGAAGGCATACGCTAAAAGTGTATGGCAAGCTTTTGAGGATTTGATCATAAACCGATGGGGATGCCGTAAGTTTTTGTTGACAGATAATGGGACTGAATTTGCCAATAAATTAATGTCTGAACGCTTAGATGCTTACGGTATTAAGCAAACTACCACACCGCCTTATAGACCCGAAGCGAACCCGGTAGAGCGAGTAAACCGTAATTTAAAGCCTATGATTAACAGCTTTTTAGCTGAAGATCATAAAGAGTGGGATCTGCATTTAAAGGAATTTTGTTTCGCTTTAAATACAACGATTCACTCGTCGCTTAAAACAACACCAGCGTTTATGAATTTGGGTAGAAATCCGGAACCATCCATCCTAATCCGAAAGCACCTCGAGAATCCTATTCCTATCCTTCCTGAAGACTCAGAAAAGTAGTCAGATCGTATGAAGAGACTTCCAGCTCTTCACGATCTAGTTAAACATCATATGGATAAAGCCACTGCTAGGCAAGCCAAATATTATAACAGGAATAGAAGGGATATTACTTACCAGATAGGAGATAAAATAGCTAGATTAAATCGTGTACAATCTTCTGCAGAAGGAAATTTTGCAGCCAAACAGGCTCCGAAATTTGTAGGTCCAGCAACAGTAGTCGAAGTTAAATCCCCTACTGTTTATATCGTAGAAGATGACGATACAAAGAAAAGAACTGAAATATCCATAGAGGATATTAAGCGATACATTCCGCCCCGAAAGGTAAATATCAATCCCATTTCTATTCCAGATGTTACAACGGCGAAGCAGCCTACGAGGAAGGGGAGGAAGAGGCGGAACGTCGGCTGTTCGACGTCCTCTGATGGGCGAGGCGCCAATCTACCCGCCTCCCTAAAACATAGCAACGTCGCCCAACCCAGCGACACCTCCAGCACCACCGTCCCCGGTGCCTCAACGGACGCTTCCGAAGAGGGAGAAGAGTCCGGAAGGTTATCGGTACCGAGGTTACGTGCCGTACCGGGCGGATGTGTCGGAGACGCCGAGCCACTACGGCGACAGCTTCCCGCAGCACAGACCCCCACATCCACGGGGAAGAGGAAGGAGCCAGACAAGGGAGCCGGTGGCGAGAGACCTCCAAGGCGCCGAGGTCGGCCACGGAAAGCCGCCTGCGCCATGCGAGCAACCGCAGGTCCCGGCGAATCCACCGCCTCCTCCAGCACCAGTTCCTCAACCCCAACCCCATCCAGCACCAACTTCCCAGTCCCATCTCCATCCAGCACCATTCCCTGTGACCCGTCCCCAACCCCTTGCGCCGCAATCACCCGACCCCCTTCCCGAATTCCCCATACCCATTACCCAAGTATACCGCGACCCCTCCCAAGACCATGCAATGCGCATCGTGCATTTTGTCCCTATCCCTATCCCGTATACCCCTTCCCCTACCATTTCCGGATTGCCCCACCCCTATTAGCCCCTATCCAAAACGCCCCTCCCGCACCCCGTCAAGCTACACCACCCCCCGAAGAACGCCGTACGGGACCGGTTTCCCTAACTATCCCATCCCTCTTGTCCCTGAAAATTTCACCACCCCCCCCCCCAATTCCCTTTACCATCCAGCACCAGCTCCCTAGCACCCCCTCAACGATCCCAGCGAACCTGGATGCTTCCGGCCCAGAATCTCGGCGTGTCCATGACCCTGGCTCCACGTCCAACGGCGTACAGTGGCCGTAGAAGGCAGGGATGCTGGAACTGTGGAAGCAGAGACCACAGTTGGCAGAGGTGTCCGGAGGCACGTATCAAGTTTTGCCGAGGATGTGGCAGGACCGGGACGACCATTGAGGCCTGCCCGGAGTGCCACGACGAATGGGTACAAGCCCTGAGGATTCACCCCAAATAGGGGAGTGTAAAATTTTTTTTTAATTTTATTAAATTGGTAAAACTTATGAAATATGACTTATATTTTATTCCCTTAAGACCCACATGAACACCATTCCTAAATATAGTGAAAAATATACACACAATGTTAGTTAGTACAATAGTTAATTGATAATTTCGAATTACATACAAACTTCACAAAGTATAATGAATTAATTTTTAATTGTTAAAGAATGAATTAATAAAGAAAATCAAATAATGTGTTTGATTCACTACAGTTATTCATAATAGTTTCATTATTATAGTCAATTCATGTCATTATGTAATCTTGACGTAAAGCCACTTTCGACGGAGGAAAGCAACTCACCAGGTTAGTAATGAATAAAAGTTTTCTATCTTAATAAATTTTTTTTCTTGGGATGATTGTTTCATGTCAGTTTGGGTTATGAATGTCGCGAATTTCGGAATTGGTCGGAAAGCGAGCGTGATAAGAGTTTGTAAGCCAGTCACACGTAATTCGAATCGAATAAAGTAATTTAGTTATCGGAGAAGTAATAATTACACACTCAGCGTGTTACACGGTTACACAGATTAACTCTAAAAGAAAAGCTGTTACAGATTCCTGTGTTGCAGAATTCAAAAAACCCACAACACTTATCAATTGGAAAAATTTTTTTGTTATTCTGTTGAAGTTTAATAGTAAGATATGCGAAAAAAAATTAATTTATTTTACGCCACAAACAACACAGACAGTTACACTTTACACCGCTGTAGATAGCACCGGCTATCTTAGGTTAAGTTTTTTTACGTACTAGGATCTATTTAGAATCGTCTTGATAGCTAGTATTGTATTCATACTTCTGTGTGCATTGTGCATCCCCTTGCGTATTCTAAATCGAAGTAAGGTATAACTTCGGTTTGGGAGGGGGGAGTTGTGACATTGTAGTTATACTACATGTCACTTAGAAATAAAATAGCGAGACAAGGTATAGTATAGCACCTGTCAAGCTTACTATGCGAAGTAAGCGTGCTATACATACCAATTAAGTCCTAATAGACACACATATGCGAATGTGTGAAACCGGAATATCGTTAGAATAACCTGCAATCGTTTAATTAGTTCTTTTGTTTTATTCGTGACTCCACCCTAATCCCCAGTGGACACGTCACACTACACAAACACTGCTATAATAAAAATATAAAATTTGTTACAATATATTATGTGTTTGCTTATAACATATCGGTGGATATCTACGAGGCTAGACACTCTCGGCGCGTCGTTCAGATTGTCTCGCTTCGTAGATATCCATCGAGAACTAAAAAACAGCCATCCGAGAAAAAGTATTTTTTGTATATATAAAATACTAAAAATAATTTTCGGTTTACCTACACAATCACTGCTATAAAATAAATATAATGGTGATGAAAATAGAACTGGATTAAAAATTTAACTATGTACAATAATAGCTCATTTTTTAAGTTCATTGAAAATTATAATGTACGTAACACTGATAAGAAAATTGTAATTTTAGTAGATGAATATGCGTAACTTTTGTTATAACTGAATTATAAATCAAAATTTACAATTAAATTGCAATACAAATCTAAGTGAAAATTGAAATGTACATTACCGACTGACATTTGGTTACCATAAGGTGTACGTGCAGTACACGTTACCATAAAGTGTTCGTACAGTACACGTTACCATAAAGTACAAATACAGTAGTACAGTACAAATAAAGTGTACGCAAAGTGGAGAGTTAGTATATACATGCTATTACTTTACTTTTTAGAATTAATATTACACATGTATAATATAAGAATAATTTGCAAATATAATTTGCCATTTCTCTAGTCCATTCCAATCGGATAAACCAATTAGATACGTTTATAAGTTTTGTAGTATACTATTCATTTACTTTTACAGTAATTTTATATTTTTTTACAACCAATTATGTAATTACTTTTACTAGCGTTGTGTTCTATATCTTATATTACGTTAACGCTTGTTAGCGCCATCTGTAGTCATGCAACTAAATATGTATTAGTATATAATACAGAGGGCGCCACAGATGATTTCTGTTAAGTTAATTTTATATAGGGTATCGATAAAACAGAAAGCGCGGATCTGCACAACAATGTTTTGCCGGGTACGACATCCCCTTAATGACCTTCTTTTGACCTCTACAGGTTATCTTGATATTGTACTTTAATACGTATTGAAACATAAAATTTTCCCTTCTTACAATTGACGGTGTACGAGATTTTCTAGTTGAAAAAATTTTGACTATAAGCTGACCTTAGCACTGAGGTTCAAGGTCAAAAAAATAGTTTCCAATCAACGCCTGGTCAAAAATTAATAATAGATTAATCTTGAGAATGTTTCACAAGTAATCTGCATAATTTTTTCTGGATTTACCTTAATGGTTATGGTCGAAATAAAGGTCATGCCTTTCTGATTATAATAAAGAATGCAACTTGACCCCTTAAAGGAATAATGTATTATGAAAAACTGAAAAGTTAATAAGTAACTTAAATATCAAAATAATAATCAATGCGATAACCAATGATGTTTGATCAATTATATTGTAAATATACTATAATTTACTACAAATATATTTTTCATTTAGACCGACTCTATTACAATTATTTTTGTAATTGCATTATAAAAACTATATTGTAATAATTTGTATTTCTTATAAACAAAATTAGTTAAATTAATTAATATTTTTATCGGTCTTACAGTCAATAACAAATTAAATATATGGGTAGTCAGATTGCCCCTACTTATAATCACCCCCGAAGAATCTATAAAACTAAAAATAAAAATTAAAAATTATAAATTAAAAACTCTAACTGAAAATAAAACAAATTATTAATAAAGCAATCTGACTGCCCCCCTGCACCAAAAATCTACTCACCCCAAATATGTTGTCCGATGTTCCGAGCTCGCTGCTGCTTCTTATCAGGGACTGAAATGAAAAACTATTCTACACCTATATAATTGTAAACCTATAAATTGATAATTGTAAGGATAGAGATAGAAAGGATGATAAATCTGGAGTTGTTTATAAAATAAATTGTATTGATTGTGATAAGTGTTACATTGGTCAAACTAGTAGACATTTGAAAAAGAGAATTTATGAACATAAATATAGTTTGAGGAGTGTATCTGTCGCATCGGGTTTGAAACAGCATTGTTTAGATTTTGTTCATTCATTTGATTTTAATAATGTAGAAATTTTAGAACAAAATATTATGAATAAATTTAAAAGAGAAAGTCTTGAGAATATTCATGTATTTCGGAATGATAAGAATGTTAATTTAATGTTAGAATCAAGTAAATTAAATAAGATTTATCATCCTATCATAACTTAACTTAGTTTATTGGTGTGAATTTGTTTGGGTGTGGGTCCTTGGAGTGGGGAGGCCTTTTTTGAGCGTATAAATATCGGTGTGAAATAGTTTTTCATTTCAGTCCCTGATGAGGAGCAGCAGCGAGCTCGAAACGTCGGACAATATATTTAAGGTGAGTAGATTTTTGGTGCAGGGGGGCAGTCAGATTGCTTTATTAATAATTTGTTTTATTTTCAGTTAGAGTTTTTAATTTTTTATTTTTTATTTTTATTTTTAGTTTTATAGATTCTTCGGGGGTGATTATAAGTAGGGGCAATCTAACTGCCCATATATTTAATTTGTTATTGACTGTAAGACCGATAAAAATATTAATTAATTTAGTTATACTACAGTTGATATAAGAAGAATTTTATTAACAAAATTAGTTATTTATTATATTATTTCAGATACAACGGTAAACATCATTTTAATTGTTTTATATATTATTTCCATAATAATTATTTTAGATTGTAATATGTGCATAAAATTAAACAAGTAAGCTGTAACTTTAGAAAATTATATTTATTAATTGTCTTTTAAAAATTATTAGTAAAATATTAAATCCAGTTGCTTATAAAAATATTTTAGTCTTTCGGATTTTCATTATTCGAAGATTCTAGTTTCAAATATTTCATTTTCTGAACTGGATCACCAAGTATATTGCCTACAGGACCTGAACCGCCGGCTTCCTCTTTTATACTACTTAATAGATTTTCCTGAACGGAGTAGGTGCTATTGTTGATTACTATGTTCTGTTGCATTTGAGAGTCGAGTAAATGCATATAGTTTTCCATTTCACCATCTATATCTTCATCATTGTCACCAACAGAACTTTCAGGACTGCTGTCAAATGCATCAGCATCGTCTGGTACAACAAAATCCAATATATCTTGTAAGGTGGAATCGAAAACTTCTGGATTGAAATCGATATCTCTACTATCAACCGTGTCAAATTTTACTGGATTCTCTCTATACCTATAAATAAAGCAAACATACATTATTCTAAAGAACATAAGTAAACTAATAATTTAATTATATTACAATTATAATAACTCTGTGATTAAGCGTAGTCTTTAGGAATAACAAAAAATATTGTAATTATTTAATAATAACAGGGTGTGGCCGAAATCACCACGCAATACATTCGGGGCAAATAATGTATTTAAAATGTTGATAATTGTAAGCCGTCAGAGCCTTTGGTATGTAAAGACCAACTGACGACATTTGTTTACTAGTTACGAGTGTACAATTACGCGCGCGACAATATGTAACGATGGGAGCGCGAGAGAGTATGTCATTTCTTTCTCGAGATGGTAGGTTGGTATTTTCGATTTATCAATCGAGAAGCTGACGTTAAGGCTCTACTTACCAAGTTGCTGCTTAAAGACCAGGCTTGGGATCGGGGCGAGGAGCAGGAAGAGGTGTTTCGCCAGCTTAGAGATGCGTTAGATTTTTTTGAACCATTTTCGTCCAAAGTGATGCAAGTGACTTAGCAATAGTGCGGTGCTGACGAAACTAGACGATGAGGGTTTCAAACATCCGATTGTCTACATCAGCCGATTATTAAATCGTGCTGAACGTAATTACGTGACATCGAAAAAAGAATACTTGGCTCTCATATGGGCTATTGAAAGATTGAAACCATATATTGAAGCCTATCGATTTACGTCTGTGACCGATCATAGTGCTCTCAAACGCCTTAAAAATCTCAAGAAGCCCTCGGGTATATTGTCACGATGGATACTTGAAATGCAGCAATGGGACTTTGAAATAGTGCATAAGAAAAGAGCTTTGCATCACGTCCCGAACGCGCTTTCTCGTGCCGTCAACCCAGAGCCCGACGAAGAAGAGATTGCCTCGTTCAAAGTAATTACGAATCGATGGTATATCGCGAGATTAAACGATGTACGCTCGTGCCTGCAAAGAGTTCCAGAGTGGAAAATTGAGGATGATATGCTATATTGTTTTACAAGCGATAAGCTTGGACTCTGTAATAGAACGAGAGGAAGGCTGGCGCCTTGTTCTACCCTTAGAGCAGAGAAACCGTTTATCAGTAGACTATCATTTCCACTCATTTCTGGGTCACGTGGGAGTCGAAAAGACTTACAAACACGTGGCAAGAGTCTATTATTGACAAGGTATCTACCACGATACCCGCCAATTCGTTTTACAGTGTCTGATCTGTCAGAGCTATAAGACGTCTTAAGCTAGTCCTCGTGGCTTTTCAGGACTTATTTACAAGGTGGATATAGCTCAAACTATTACGTACGGCAACCGGTAGTTCGGTGTCGAAAGCATTCGAGGAATTCGTAGTGTCCGTTGAAAAACACCAGATTTCCTAATAACGGATAATGGAACTGAGTTCGTTAACAGCATAATGTCGCAAATGCTGGACGAGTATGGCATAAAAGATGTCGGAACCCCTCCTCACCGGCAACAAGCAAACCCGTTCGATATAACTAATATCGCTAAAAATAATGATTAAGGTCGCTAAAAATAATGATTGTGACGTTTGTGGATTAGGATCAACGTGGGTGGAACACACACGTGCACGAATTTTAGGATGCAATAAACACGGCAATGCAGTCAAGTACAAAAGTCTCACCCGCGTTCCTAAACTTTGACCGTTATCCTTTACAGAGTCTACGCAGGGAAGTGGAAAAACGGGACCTTAAGCTCCTGGATAATTCCAAAGTATAGCTAGATCGTCTTAATAGCCTTGATGCTCTGGGTGAATTAGTCAAGAAACATATTGACGAAGAATAAAGACGTCAAAAAAAGACCTACAATAGAAACAGTCGGATTGCCATGTTGCAAGTGGGCGATTCAGTCATGAGAAAGTGCCATACATTTTCCCAAAGTGCGGTAGGCATTTCTACTAAAGTGGCACCAACATATGACGCACATTTCGAAGTTAAAGAAACAGTCTCTCCAGTAGTGCTGAGGCTAGAAGAGTCTGGTTTGGAGATGGACCGAGGTACACATATCCGATGTGAAGAGATACGTACCACTTCGGGTTGTCACGTAGAGCAGTAAGGAATTTGTGCATCGGTTTGCAAGATAACAATTACCGCTCGTAAATTTTCGGGTGGCGGACTTGTGAAGCTATTAGTACAAACTCCCCTTAACGAAAAAATTACAATTAAATGTATAGTTATAGATGATCCTGGTGGAAGTGGTAAAAGCTATTTACTCAATTTATTCATTTCATATTACAATAAACACAAAAAAATGTATTGGCTGTTGCATGAACAGGAATAGCAAAAAATTTATTAAAAGAAGGAAAAATTGTACATACAACGTTTAAATTACCATTAAATCTCCAGTCCGTTAAATGCAGAAAAAATTGTTACTACCATGTAACGGGGTACTGATTAATATGAGGAATAAAAAGATCAACGAAGGTATCGGGGCGCGAACCCACAATCTCGGGAGTGCGAGGCAGAAGCCTCACCACTGCGCTACCATTCGCAATTATCCTGGCTAGTCGACTTGGTCCTATCGACGATCGTCGCCGATAACCCAGGGACCTACCTACGCCGACACTCGAAAATCCGTACCCGTTATAACCAATAAAAACCAAAAATTTTTAATCTTTTATTACAATGTATAAATTTCGTTTAATACTTTAACTTCAATCGTATCAAATATTTGTATACATTTTGAAAAATAAATTTTTATGCATTTGGAAAAGATACATTTTTATGCATTTCGGAAAAAATGAATTTTTATGCATATGAAAAACAATGCATTTTTAGACATTTGAAACAAAGTGTATTTTAATAAATTTCGAAACAAAAGCATTTTGTATTATATACATAACAACAAAGCAGTTTGTATTATATACATATACATTTGATTTGATTCTTATACTAATATATACATTTATATCATACTGAGGTCGATTGCGTTAAAAAATTTAACAATATGTTCGCATATATTTAATTTCGGATGACATAATAAATTTTCAATATTTAACGGTAGCTGTGTTTTGTATGTGCAGAGATTTTTTATTAAGGGGATGTCGGAGCCATAGCCTCCGTTGATAGCCGCTCGATCTCGAGGCTTCGAATGGCGCTGTAGTCAGGTGTCGATTTCTACGATAAACGTACTTAAAACATAAATTATAAATTTTGCAGCTACATAGAGCTGTTGAAAGATAGTAATTGTAATATTACCCTTGGCAGCAAATGTGTATTGTAATATTACTCTTGGCAGCAAATGTGAATTTTTTTAAAGAAATGTGTAATACGCTACGTATAGCATTACGGCAGAAATAGACCCAATGAATACCAGACGTATTACACATTTTTTTAAAAAGTACACATTTGCTGCCAAAAGTAATATAACAATTACCTTAATTTTAGTTATAGCTAGGGGGAAAGTATCTTTCAACAGCTCTATGTAGCTGCAAAATTTATAATTTATGTTTTAAGTACGTTTATCGTAGAAATCGACACCTGACTACAGCGCCATTCGAAGCCGCGAGATCGAGCGGCTTTTGATGGAGGCTATAGCTCCGACATCCCCTTAACGTAATTATTTGAGTATCGTTATGTGAACATTGCCATATAACATGGTTCAGGTCTTCGTCATAATTATCGCAATGAATACATTTGGGCTCATCTACAATATTAACTCTGGATAAAGAGGCCGCTAGATTATAATGGTCTGCTCTCATTCTATTTATTGTAACTATTGTGTTCCATTTGAATATAGATTTGTAAAACCATGTTTTAGGTGAATCATTAAAGTAACATTTATAATACTTATTTCCTTTTACGGTGGATTGGTCTAGACATTGATTATATTTGTATTTACAAAGGACGCTTTTTAAATTGTTGAGATAAATCAGTAAAAGGTAATTTAAAATTTTTTGAGAGAGTCTTGTTCGTGAAAGATTTTGCTAATAAATCTGCGGTCTCGTTACTCGTTATGCCAATATGAGATGGGCACCATACAAAGTCTATTGTTTTATTTGGATTTTTTCCTGTAATATTATTGTGCAATTTTTTAATTTTTCAAATATAATAATTTATTCTAATGTCTATTTTAACAAAGTTTAGACTTTAAAGAGCGCTTAAAGAGTCAGTCACTATTGTGAAGTTTGTATATTCGTTTTTGTTCACCAGCTTTAGCGCTTTAAGTATAGCTAGACATTCCGCAGTGAAAATTGAGGCGTTGTAAGGAATAGATTCACCTGCATAAAAGCAGGCAAAACCTACGTAGCGGTTGCGATCCGAGTTTTTACTACCATCAGTAAATAAAGCATGAGAATTGTTTTCCTTGAGGTAGTTATTTAATATTACATTTGGATCTCTAGTCTTTTTCATTTGTTTACCTAATTCTACGTTAATATTTATACTTGTAGTGATTTCTTTATAGTCAAAACAATAAATTTGGAAATTTTTGTGAGTTTTACTTTTAGTTTTAATATGTCGGATATGCACTCATTTAATCGACTAGTCTTTTTATTTATATTTTTTTTGTAGATTGTATAGAGTCAGAAACTAAAAGGTTTAAATTAGACATTATTTTTGTTAGGTAGCTTTTACACAAAAATTTGGTTCGTTCTTGAATCGACTGCAGTTTTGATTCAGAGGTAAAAACGTTTGTTGGTGTAGTTTTTCTATAATCCATGGCTGCTCTTAAGCATCCTAATTGAACTTTGTTTAATTTTTCAGAATACATCACTGATTGAGGGTAGTATACAAAACAATTGTAGTCGATTAGAGAACGAACGTAACTCTTATAAAGGATTAATAAAGTACTAGGGTGAGATCCCCATTTGACTCCGCAAAGAAATTTTATGATATTGCTTCTACTAGTACATTTTTTAATAACTGACTTTATCTGAGGAATAAAACTGAGTTTATAGTCTATAATAATTCCTAAAAAGTTAACAGAATCGCATAATTTGATTTCGTGACCGCATAATTTTAAAATAGTTTCACCAGGTTTTTTCCTTTTATTGTTAATGTGTAATACAACAGTTTTTTTTTGTTCGAGCATTAATCCAATTTCAATAAGATTTTTATTTATGGTGTTTACTGTTTTTTGTACGAGTAGTTTAGCGTTATCTACAGATCCGTAACTACAGTAGGCTGCAAAAACGTCCTCAAATTGGGAGATCGGGACGCTTTTGGGAATACCAGAAGTGATATCCTTAACATATATTAAGTACAATAGTGGGCTAAGAACACCACCTTGAGGGATGCCTTTGTAACTGTATTTAAATTCTTTTTTGGTAAAATCAGTAAAAATTTTTCTATTGGAAGTTAAGAATTTAATAAAAGTGATTCCAGATTTAGAACAACCTATTTCAGAGAGTTTGCTTAAAAGGATATCACTATAGACGTTATCATAAGCGTTCTGTACACCGAGAAAGGCCGCTATAACTTCTTTTTTATTTACAAACGCTTGATCAGCTTTTAAAGTAAATTCGACAATGTTATCGGTGCATGATCGTCCTTTTCTAAAACCGGACTGGTTTTTCGGTAGTATGTTATAAAATTCGCAATACCATTGTAACCTATTTTTTATTAATGTTTCAAAAAGTTTGCACAAGTTTGCTGTTAAAGAAATTGTTCTAACTCGCCTATTATTTGGTTTGTCGATAAATAAGACAAAAGATTTTTTTCCATGATTTTTATTGTTTCATAGTCGATACCGTCTATGCCTGCCACCGATTTGTTATTCTTAGATTCAAGAGCTGCATTGAATTCGGTAAATTCGAACGGATGATCAAAAAAGGTGTTAAAATTGGTTGAACATTGAGGAAAGAAATCAGGATCGGATTCACACCATGGAGGGCATATTCTATTTAATGTTGTTTCAATGTTTACGGTATTTTGAAGGTTGTTTTTTATATTTATTGGTTGTACTTGTGTCGATTTATCGTTTAAAATTTTGCACTTATTCCATACGTATTCGGTATTTCTATTAAAGTCTATTGTTTCCGCAAACTGTTTGTAACGCTCTTTTTTTTCTTTTTGTAAGTGTTGACTGCAATACAGTTTTGCCGATTATAATTTATGCGATCACTTAATAGTTTGCTAAATTGCCATTTTTTATACGCGGCTTTTCTTTGCCTTTTTATTTTATTGCAATCTTCATCCCACCATGGGACGGAGTTTTTGTATTTATAAAGATCAATATTTTTTTTTCGGAGTACTATTAATTATACTATCTTTGACTATTTCAGTGAAAATTTCGTATTTTAGCTTTGGTATTGCATTTGAATAATTTTCTTCAAAGAATGTGTGTAATTCATTTTTTAGATTAGTTGTAAATTTATTCCAATTGGTTCGAAGATTCTTTATTTTGAAACTTTTTTTCTTATAAAGGTTTTTGTCTAAATTTACAGTAAAATAAATCGGAAGGTGATCGGAGCCAAAGGGATCATCCAGCACTTGTAAGTTAATTTTGTCCGCTATATCGAGGGTCGAAAAATTAAGATCGATATTTGAATGATTATCATTTGAAGGATTTATCCGAGTGATTGTTTTTGTATTATGTAGAAACCAATTGTATACGTTAGCACTATTTGCGAGTCTCTCCGTTATTATTAGTTTTTCGACAATTCCATATAGTGTTGTGTGACTTAAGTCGCCAGCCATTAGCTTTGGAATGTTTGTGTCGGTCTGTGCGAATATTGAGTCCCATTGTTCTTGTGAGAGATCTCCTATGGCTTTGTAACAAATAGTGATATCAATAACTGGATTAGTATTAGTCAATCGGATTTTACATATTTCAAAGTTGTTACATGGAGAGGTACTTGTTATTTCTTTGAAAGCAATAGATTTTCGAATCATTACTAAGATGCTTCCTCCTTTTGTATCTTCGCGGTTTTTTTGTATTTGAACGAAGCCTGGAGCAAAAGTTGAAATAATTTTCTTACCATTTTCTTCAGATGAGTGTGCAAGCCATGATTCAACGCATAGAAATATGTCGATATCTTGTAATAAGGTTGGGAGCTCGTGTTTGCGTTTATTTATACTACGCGCGTTCCAGAATAGAATGCGTAATGATTTATGATTTGAATTATTATTTGTAATGTACATGATTGTAATTAGATTTATAAGTTTTGTTTACTAATTTGAACTTTGTTTGTAATTTAAGTTTTTGTTTTTTATTTCAAAAGTATGTCTAAATTAAATTCTTTATTTAGTTTTTTTTTATTTATTATCAATAAAATTCATTTTTACTTTGTTCACTTTGGTCATTTTCACTTTGGCTCAAACCACTTTTATGATTGAAGTCAGTTTCGCATAATTTGTTTTTTATTTTAGTAAGTTTAGTTCTAACCGAGCTAACGTTTATAAGTGGGTATATTTGGTCAATTAAGTTAACTACTACTTGTTTCTCACTAGAGATTTTTTGCACTTCACTGAAAATATTACCTTTTCCGTAGGTGTTTTTATAAAACTGCACAAATTCGGCAAAGCCACACGGTACCATTTAATAACCAATAAATATAGTTTATTTATTGTGCTATACCAGTCCCGTTGACTGTGTATATTATTTTAGTTCACGATATTTGTCCCCTCTCTCTCTACGAGTCGGCCGTTTACCGACTTGTAATAATAGCGTAGACCTCGGCGACGATTAGAGATTTTGCTTGTTATTTATCTTTATATTTATTTCAATGAATTCATTTTATTATTAGAATTCAATCCGATGTTCAAGTAATTGAATTTAACCCGCGTACGATTCCATCCGTAATTCTAAGAGCTTGAATATTTCTGATTGACAAGTGCTCGACGTGATATCCCTGTTTCGCGTTCAATTTCAGATTTGATTTTTACCTGGTTGTTATCTGAAACAGTACCTCGGTTTCAGACTAACACTTAACAGATTTGGTAGAGCGGACAGGTAACCGCCGCCGCAACGCGGGAAAAATACGTTTATTTAAATACGGTAAGTTTAACCGTACCGCTGAGCAGCTGCGATAGTAAAATAAACATCCGTGAGGCAACTAAACTGTTACAATATTTTATTAACATTGTAAAAATCATGTTCTAATTGTAATTTATTTTTTTCTTCTATTGTTATTAAATAATTTGTTTAACCAATCTTTATTGCATATTCAAGCATTAGACTGCTCTAAGTTAATTTAAAAATTTTTAATAATAAATAAATTAATGTTTATTTATTAGTAAATCGCTAACTTCTTCATTTTTAATCGGATCGACTTGATATTTTTACCAAAAATGTAGAGTAAATAAAAAAATATTAAAATCATAAATTTTACAGTTTTTAATCAGTTAATGTTTAAACAATTGATTTAAATAATAAATGTCGAAAAAAAAAATTTTTGACGTACGTTGGTTTGAACCCCGTCTTTCTGGTTGGTAAGCGAGTACTCTACCAGGTGAGCTATAATGCTCGCTTATGATTGTAACTTCGATATGTCTACATTAGCTACACCTACAGGTTAGCTGCTGTACAGTTAAAATTCATTTATTTCAATATCATTCTTTGTTTTAATTCCAATGAATCAAGTTTGTGTCGTCACTATATATGTGGGGATCAGGGCCTGTCACCTTGATCGTATCGCTGCCATACTCAGCGTTACCGGGATATCGAGGTATAGGAACAAGAAACTAAACAGAGGTAACAGGTTTTAGCATCTGTTATTACAGACTCTCGCCCGCTATTGCGGACTCATGCGTCGGAAGCTACGACGCGACTGACTCGACGGTTATCCCGCTTTCTCTACATGATTCGCTGTGAAACGCCAAGTGGTGGCTACTGGGGTAAATACCCTCGGTGCGTCTCGCCTATAGTGCTCCCCCCTAAATATTGACCGGGGTTTTTCTAGGTTAATATTTACTTATTGCTCGAAGATGTATTACCCGCTCCCCTGATGCGCTTCGCTCGCATGATTTTATAAACCTCCGTAATCGCCATTGCGGCATGGTGACTCTACATTTCCATAATTCTACTTCAACCTGCTTTCAGAGTCTAAGCGTTGACGCTATGAATTCCAGGCTCAACATCCTGGTCCTTCTTTTACCTTTGTTATTTTTAATATAAAGTCTTGTGAGTGGTGCGTTTGTTAACGTGGTAGTGGCTTGATTAATTTGTTCGAAGTAGTCTAGCCGCAACTCCTTCAGATCGGAATGTAGGGAGAAATTAGGTATTCTCCTAAACATTATGCCTAAGATGTTCTGGCGCTATCAATTTTTCGATCACATTTTTGCTTTCGCTATACGCAACTGTCCAAGATTGATCCGTCTGGTACATTCTTCCTGTTCGTTAGTTTAGTTAAAGGTTAGTTTCGTAATTCTGCATTTTGGTGTGCAGATCTTTTCGAATATCTCGATGAAATGTTTCTCGTTGTCGATACTTTTACAGTCTGTTAATAGTACAGTGTGTACTCTCGTGTTTGATTGTATCATTTTACATAATGATGTTGTTGACAACATGTTACAACCTATCATCTTTAACATTTCTAGTTGTTCTAATTGGATCAATCCGCTCGCACGCAAGTTACAATTCTTTTTAACGGTTAACACTTTACAGCTCCCTCAACCCTCAAGGACCCTCGAGGACGGCGTCACACGGTTCTGAAACTTTCCCTAAGCTAACTACGCTAATGTCGAACCATTCGACTATCTGTTTCAACATTCTCGCTGATATTTCTATTCCTGATATGAACAGTGAGTTTAGTTGTTTACGACGGGCGACGGACGAAATACGGTCATTAAGAGAGTCGATGTGACCTTACTGTTTCCGTTGTCGAAGTTGATGTTAAGAAATCTAAACTTCTTTGAGTTAAAGAGCATTAACTCGACCCCATTTGTAACCACCTTATAACGGTCTACACCTACGTCGAAGTTAATCTCGTTCCCGTGCAGCATGGTACTATAGTAACAGGCTTTGTATAAGGTGAAAAACTCCTGCGCACTTAACAGTGAGGTAATCGAACTTATTAGTGACGAGTTTCCGAAAACTCTTAAAAAATAGTCGGTTGCGTTGAAATCACGTGCTATATTTGATTTTACTTCCTTTGACTTTGTTGACGTGTAAGCTTCATTGAGCTTGACCCTAACTATGTCTGAATGACCCTATCGTCCTTTAGAACTAGCTTGTGCAGGATTGCGTCTGCTTGTATGCGGAACGATGTGGACAGTTGTAGACATTCAATAACAAAGGTAGTCGAACTCTTTGTATTTATCCTACTAACGTTAAACCTATCGTAACCTAAATCCTTAAGACTATCCATGCTTTTTTATAATAACGGAACATATTGTACGCGAATAGCTTTAAAATCGGTTTATTCTCCGCGAAAATCACCGAATGCGCGGCTTCGATTTCTACCTCGCGTAGCACATCTCCCCTCGAGGCCTTGCGTTGTAGCGATCTTCTGCGTGACTCGTACGCGGTCATCCTTTCGGTGCTGTATGCTTCCGCGTAGATCTCGATCATAAACCAATCGTGCTTCACCTTCTCGTCGTTTGCCTTACGTCTCTACGTTTTAAAATATTGGGAATAAATTTCTTTGGATTACAAAAATTTGGTTCTGAACACGTATGTGGTTCGTCTTTATTACAATTATAATAACCGGCCCTCGCGTTTTTATTACGTCTGGCTCTTGATTTTATGGAACCTCTGAATGACTAGGATTATGCAACGTCTCGTACGTTTCAGAGTTTTCTGACAAATCGTGTGGTTCGCAATATTGCTCGTCATTCGCGAAGTGATCTCCGCTTGCTAAAAAACTACTGGGCGTTAATTCGCCCTGGTTATAAGCAATGCTGTCACCGACTGTGTCTGAACTGTGATTCGTGTTAATAACTTCGTCATTCGTTGCGTTAGTGCTCTTTTGATCTACGTCGATGTCAGCGTTGCTAGGTATTGAGTTGTATGTGTTACTACCGTTTACGGTATTGTCTCTAACAGTCTCGGGTAGGCTCGAGTTTTTAATTGACTCGGTTTATTCCGTCTGAATGAAGTATGCGGGTTTCAATAATTCTATATTTACAAGTCTCTGTCGTCTGTTTACCTCGATAGTAAAGTTACGTCCATTAGCTGAACGTTCAATAACTTTATGCGGTCCGGTGTACGGTCTTTCTAAGGCTGGTTTAATGAGTTTGGTTAAGAGAAATACGTGTGTGCAGTCCTGCGAGCCCCTCAACACGAACGGTCGTGTCTTGTTATTGTGTGCTACCGGTACGGCTCTTACTCTGCGCATGTAGTCTCGGAATTCGTTCAAAAATACGTTGATTTCCGTCACGAATTCGTCGAATACGCATAATTCGCCTGGTATCCGGAGTGCTTTTCCGAATACGAAATCGGCGGGGCACGCGTCGGTCTCTAGCCTCACGCGTGTTCTCAAGCCTAATAGTACGGTCGGTAGTACTCGGGACCAGTCCGCTTTTTCCGTATGGCACATAATGGGCACCTTAAGGTCGCGGTGCCATCTTTCTACCATGCCGTTAGAAGCTGGGTGGTACGGAGCGGTTCTATTTCTTTTAACGCCCGTTAGTTGTAGTAACTCGGCGGAAAAACCTGACTCGATCTGTCTGCCCTAGTCGGAGGATATGTAAATCGGTGCTCCATACCTGGCAATCCAGTTCTTATACAATGCGCACGCTACGGTTGATCATCGATAAAATATACTTGTATCCGTTGCTGTCGCGTAATGGTTCTACTAAGCCTATATGAACGTGTGCGAAACGCTCGTCGGGTGTTACGATTTTTTCCGGTAAAAATTTGTTATGTCGCGATTTCTTCGATTGTTGGCACGGGATGCAGTTCTTGCACCATTTCTTAACGTCCTTACTTATTGCCGGCCAAACATGTTGCCGCACGATCCTATCTGTTGCTACTGCACTAGGATGTGTGTTACCATGGAACAAATTAATTACCTCGTCGCGTAATGTTTTCGGTACATATGGTCTAATGGTTTCACCTGATATGTCGCAATAAAAATCTAGGTGGTTTTCTCCCCATGTTAATTTTTTTAGTTTAATGGAGTAGTCGGTTCTCTTTAAGATTTCTTTTAATTCGTCATTGCTCTGTTGTTCTTCGTGTAGTCTCGCGAGGTCAAACATGGTTGAGAACCACAGCGCGTCGATTTTTTTCGCGTTTTTATCTGGGGTTGTTTCGGTGTGCGAATGAGTGTCTATGCGGTGGATTTGAGCATGATCATTACCCGTGTCTATTCGCGAGAGACTATCCGCAACCGAATTTACTTCCCCTTTGATATACTCTACATTTGTGTCGAATTGGCTAATGTACGCTAATTGTCGTTCGCGCCTAAGATCAACGGCTTGTGGTCCGTTAATATGGTGAAACTAGTACCCTCTATGAAGTAATAGAAATACCTAACCGCTTTGTAGATTGCTGTAAGTTCGCGATCGTATGTCGAATATTTTCTTTGTGCCGAATTGAACCTTTTCGAGAGGAAAGCAAGGGGTTTCCATTCGTTCTTGAATTTTTGTTCTAACACCGCTCCCATCGCTAAATCTGACGCGTCCGAAACGATACGGGTTTCAGGCTGATCCCTGGGGAAAGAGAGATATGCTATCTTCATCAAACTGTCTTTTATTTTTTCAAACACATCGATCTCTCCCTTTTCCCATGAAATGCGACGTTGATCTTTTTTTACGCGAACCATTTAGATGTTTTAATAACGGCAATTGGTACGCCGCTGCGCGTGGTATGCTTTTCCGGTAAAAATTTACCATTGTACCTCTGAAGTTTGTTAACCGTGCGCGGTCGCGGGAAATCGCGGATTGCTTTTATCTTTGCGTCCGACGGTTTGAAACCTTCCTTGTCGATAACATAACCTAAAAATTCTATTCTCTTCACTCAAATATACATTTGTCTATGTTTAGTTTCAAGTCGCGTTATTGAGTCTTTCCAATACTACTTTTAGGTGTTCGCGATGTTCGGCTTCATTTCGCGATGCGATTAAAATATCGTCTAGATATACGAAAAGAAAATCTAAAAAGCCAAGTGCTCTGTTGATCTAAAGCTGGAATGTTTGTCCAGCGTTCCTAAATCCGAATCCCATCGCTTTGTATTCGAATAACCCGAAAGGGGTAACGATTGCCGTTTTTTTTATATCTTACGGCGCGATTGGAATTTGGCGATACGTTTTGTACAAATTGAGTGCGGTGACAATCGTTTTTTCACTTAGAAAGTTGGGGAAATCGTGTAAGTGCGGTACGGGGTATCGATCCAAAATTGTTGCTGCATTAAGTTTTCTGTAATCTTCGCAGATTCGCCATTCTCCGTTTTTCTTTCTAACCATATGAATGGGTCAAGCCCACGGGCTGTCCGACGGTCTACAGGTGCATTGCTCACACAGTTTGGCTATCTCGGCTTTTGCAGCCTTCAATTTCTCGCCGTTCATACGCCTAACCTTATGGTAAATGGGTGGGCCACGGGTCGTGATATGGTGAACTATCCTGCATTTCGAAAGTAACGCGGGTTTATCGATGCCGAGAACGTCCGGGAATTTAGCTAGTATGTCCGAATACTTATGATCCGGTCCTAATACGGATATGGAAAAGACTTCAGCATTGCCGGCTCTCCCTCGTAAGTATTCGTGCGTATCACCTTTTACCAGCCTGCCCATTTCAAGGTCAGGAATCAGGTGGAAATTCGCGATCGCGTTCCCTCCTAAGATGGGGTAAGGCACGTCGGCTATAATGAATCACCATCCGATTGGCTCCTTAAAACCGAAGTCTATAACGCGATTCGTGTATTTGTAGGTTTTGATATGCGTGTTATTTGCTGCGTGAAGTTTCAACGACAGCGGTTTGCTTTTAAATCCCGTCGGTTTAAGTATTACCGATATTTCGGCTCCCGTATCGATCAAAAACATATCGCCCGTTTCATTATCTTTTAATTGGAGACGTATTGGCAAAAAGCCCGGTGTGTTTGTCTCCGCAACGTCGAGTTTAACTAGTTTTCCGAATTCGTTCCCGCCGCGACACAATCTATGCTTTTACTTTTGGTTAACTCTTTTTTATCCTTCCACTTGCACTGCGGTGAGCAAGATCGCGCTTTATCGCCATATTTAAAGTGATGCACGCAAATCCAGACGCGTTTCGACGATCTACTTTTCTCGTTTCTTCGAGGACTACGCGGTGTTGGGTTTCGCTCGTAGCTACGGCTACGACTACGCGTATTCCCTACCTCGCGCCTATCACGCGTCTGATTCGACTTACGCGTAGGCGATTTACTCATACGCGCGGCCATTATTTGAGGATCCGATAAAGGAGTACCCGGTGTGGATGTTGCGTCCAACAAATCAACACGACGCATATCACGCTGCATCCGTTGTAGTACTGCAAATGGCAGTCTATTGGGCCATATTTTTAACACGGATTGTCTAGGCATGAGTGTCCCTGCCGCGTTAACTAACTCGTTAAAGAACGTTCACGGTTTACGGACGTTACGTCGCGTGTCGGTAAGCAGTCTGTTTAGATTCTGTTTTTCCGTCTCCGTATATTTTTTTAACACTGCCTTCTTAATTGTACCGCATTTATTATCCGGGGGAAGAGCTTTAAGAATGTCGAGATTTTCCCGAATCAACTCGTCTCCGATATTCTTTAATAAATTACAGTATTTCATTTGGTCCGCGATAATATTATTTTCTGTGAATAACGATTCTAACATTGCGAACCATGCTTCCGGGTCATGTCTCCAAAAGTTTTGAAATCTAATATTTATTGTCCTTGATTGATGACTATAATCCAACTGTTATTATACCCGAATGTAAACATGTTATTATCGCCTAATACTTTTTCGAATCGCGTTTACATCGTTCGACCTTAGTTGGTTATTGTTATTAATTCTAATTACATTAGGTTCGCGACTTTGCATGTTGTTTGCCCTTGTTGTTGCGATTAGATCGTTAATTAGACGTTTCAAGCTTTCGGTTTCAGCATTGAGTCTCCATCGCGATATCCATTTCGTTAATTTCCGGATATCCTATTGCCCGCATGTTTCTTCTGAATACTTTGCCGTTACGCAGATAAGAATCTCTACCTAATTCTGCTATTGGCCACTCGTATTGGCCTACGAAACCTATTTCTTTTCTACGCTTTTTCAACGTGTGCATGAGTCAGTATTGTACGGGTATACGCAGATACCATAATCTTCGCAATTTCTCTAATTTTACTCAAGCTACTCGCTCGTCACGTCTGATCTTTCTAACCTAACTGGCTATTTGGCCTTACTCCGGGATAGGAGTAGTTGCCAGTTACCACGCTATAACAAGGTCGCGACCTTAGCTGCATGGCACAGGCTACGACCTGAGTCGACTATCCGCGCCCTCGAGCTCGGCTTCCCTAATCGTACGCGGATGAAGCATATTTATGCAATTGGGTTATATAACAGGATCTCGGTCCTAGCTGAGTGCTCGAAGCTACGACCTATACCGGACTATCTGTACACACGTTGATTCTCAACATATCAAAAAACTTTGTAATGATTGGCATCTTCATCCGTCAACGCCGTCCCGAGAATTTTTACATGCATTAATACGCAAATTTCGATATAGAAATATTCCGTTCGCGAGTCCGTTTATACTACTTTGACTTAATACACGTTACTGGTTTTGTATCTGTGGTAACGATTTTCGCTATGACGATATGACATTGAACGTTATACGTTACGGCTACTTGCTTCGGTGGGTCGATCGAATTTTACTGCTTGATCGCCCTTTTTACGCTGTATACCTCCATCGCAATGCTGTACTCGATGTACTTCCCGGTAGTGTTCGTTGTATTTACAAAATGGCGGTCGGTACGCTGCGTACCGGTCGTTCGTTGTATCGGCCGCTGGCTCGTCCGCTCGGTGTGTATATCCACGCCGTCTTTGCTAAATCTTAGTCGGGGTCACCAGTTGTGGAGATCAGGGCCTGTCACCTTGATCGTATCGCTGCCACACTTAGGGTTACCGGGATATTGAGGTACAGGAACAAGAAACTAGACAGAGGTAACAGGTATTAGCATTTATTATCTCGCCCGCTATTGCGGACTCATGCGTCGGAAGCTACGATGCGACTGACTCGACGGTTATCCTGCTCTCTCTACATGATTCGCTGTTAAGCGCCAACTGGTGGCTACTGGGGTAAATACCCTCTGTGCGTCTTGCCTACATATATATATATATATATATATATATATATATATATATAGCAAAAATACGAAATTTTATTATTATTTTTCGCTCATACAAAAATTTTGGGGATATAGAAAATTGATTTTTATCTAATTTATATATGTACCGTTTTTGAAAAAATTGAAACGTCTTCTTTATTTTCGAAAATACTGCTTAAACACAAAGTTTTAGACTACAGTTGCAGAGTTTGGAAACAGCAATCCAGGAATAACCATGATCATCTGTTTGTCCGTTATTTTCAAGGTTACTCAGAGATCAATTCTTAAGAACGAGAAAAAGTATTTTGTGCATGACCTTCATAAACCAAGGTCATTTAGAGGTCAATTTAAAATAAATGATAACATTAAAAAATTTTACACTTGATCTTGAGCATGACTTAGCATTAATTTCGAGATCATATAGAATTCAATTACAAAATTTCTAAACGGGTTGTCTATTTGCTTTAAATCAAGTACTTTGACCTATTAATGATTTTGAAGATAATGCGAGGTCATATGCAAATGTAAAATTTTTTCGATCTTATTATTATTTACTTTTCCAATTTCAAATTGACCTCTAAATGACATTAAAGGTAACGGACAAGGTTATGGTCTTTATTAGATTGCTATTTTCAAACCCTGCAACTTTGTCTCAAACATATGTAGTTAAGCTGTATTTCCGAAAACATAGGGGAAGTTTCCAACCACCGTACGAAAATAAATTAGAAACATTAATTTTCTAGAAATTTAATTTTTTATATGGCTCCATAAGCTAAAAATGCAATAAAATTAATGTCGCATATTACCCCGTATGCTAGAAACGTAAAAAAATTAATTTGCCATATAGCTCCATAAGCGAGAAATTCAAAGAAATCAATGATTCATATCACCCCACATGCTAGAAAGACAATAAAATTGATTTTTCATATGGCCCCATAAGGAAGAAATGCAATGAAACCAATGATTCATCCTACTTCGTATGCGGAGAATGCAATAAAATTATTTTTCCATATGGCTCCATAAGCGAAAAATACAAAATTTTATTTTCCACAAGATTTATTAATTTGTCGTATATACTTGTACATATGGAAGAACCTCGTCAATTTCTTGATATTTGTAATTTTTTCACGGTTTCACAAGATAGTTTCTATTTGAAAATAAAATATATTAATATGTCGCAAGGTTACTGCTATAAAATTGAAGAAAATACAATGCTTCCGAGATACCATCTTCTTCAAATGGGCTGCGAAAAAGCACCTCCTGCAACAGAACTGCGAGATAGCACCTTCTTTAATCGAGCTACGAGATAGCACCTTCTGCAACCGGGTACCGAGATAGCACTTTCTACCTCTCAACCGTCAATATACAGTGATTGAGTAGGATCGATATATCGATAATCGATAATCGAATAGTCTTTAATATCAATGTGATCAATTCGCGCTATAAGAGATTTTTGGTTGTTTCCGATAAATCTTTAAAAAAGGGTAATACCGCAAAGTGATCGGATTAATATTCAAAGTTTATTGATTATCCATTTTCGATAAATCTATTCTACTCAATCACCGTATATAGAGTTTATCCTACATTTTGAATACTTTATACAGTGACAAACGAATTAAAGCGAAGTTACAATTATTTGTAAAGATATCGGTTATCGATCACCGAATGTTGATTGGATCAATTCCAGGTATAAGCATTTTTATTTGTCACTTCTCGTATTATATGAAAGTTTAATACCGCGATTTGATCAGATGTATATAATAAATTATTCTATTATTTATAATTATTTAGAATATAACTAAACTCTCTCTCTCGAACGCTGTTTGAAAATTTTTATTAAAAAAAGTCATTTTCCAGTATGTTCGAATAAATGAATATTCGACCACCTGATCAATGACGTCATCGTCAACCATAATGGGGGAACTCGACCAAAGCTACTTAAGCGGCTATCGATTCGGCCTCGCCAGCATTCGCTCGGCGAGGCGTCCGGGAGAGAAATAGCGCTCCTTTGCGATTGCCGCGACTGTGTTGGGTGTGAGCTCACTGCGAATTTACCCCACCTCAGAATTAATAATTTAGCTGAATACTCAAAAAAAAACATCAATTCAGTGCGTCAATTATTATAAATTTCCACATTTCCACATTATATTAAAATTTTATACTGTGAAAATGACGCTTTAAGTATAAATTATGTTATATTTTTTTAAATAGTTTGTAAAAATTAATTTTTTTTAATTCAATATGATCGCGGCACCCAAAGGAATAATAAGACATAGTGTTTGACTTTTTTATAGGTATTTAATTAATTTTTTAATGGTTTTAAAGTTTAAGTCTGAGCGTACGTCCGTACGTCCATACGTCCGTACAGGCAGACTTTATATTTTTTAACTCTTCTTATATCTCTCATGGATTTTCGAAAAAATGAATTTTATTTAATGAAAGTGATCGCGGAACCACACAGTTTAATTAGTAATAGTGTTTAACTTTTGTATAGGTGTTTAATTACTTTTTTAAATGGTTTAACCTCGATTATTTAAAACGATTATTTATTTGTTTATCTCGATCAGTTATAACTGAAGGTAACATTAAGGACTGGACATCATAAACATGAAGGGAATATTTTTCTTTTAATTTCGTAATATGAGTTCCAGTAGATGATGCCCCGTCGACCTGGAGGTAACAGTAGGGACCTGGACATCTTCTACAGGAAGAAAAATTTTGTTTTTGATATTGTAATAAGTCTTTCAGTAGGAGTTGCCCCGATGACCTGGAGGTAACATTACCGACCTGCACATCATCTACAGCAAGAAAATTTTTTTTTTGGTTTCGTAATAGGCCTTCCAGTAGATGATGCCCCGTTAACCTGGAGGTAACAGTAGGGACCTAGACATCTTCTACAGGAAGAAAATTTTTTTTTGATTTCGTAATAGGCCTTTCAGTAGATGTTGTCCCGTTAACCAGGAGGTAACGTTAGGGACCTGGACATCATCTACAGAAAGAAAATTTTTTTTTAATTTTTATAATGAACCTTCCAGTAGATGATATCCCGATGATCTGGAGGTAACATTAGGGACCTGAAAATCATCTCCAGAAAGAAATGATTTTTTTTAATTTCGTTATGGACCTTCCAAGATATATAGTAATTATTATAAATTTATGATAATTTTGTTAATAAACTAAGAGATATTAACAACATTAGTAGAATGTAGGATGTAAGTAGTAGATGAATTCTCAGAAATTCAGGAAAATTCAGTTCATTAAGTAGATATTAAATGATATTATCCACATCCACATCCATCCACATCCATCCACATTATATTAAAATTTTATACTGTCTAAATGACGATTTAAGTATAAATTATGTTATATTTTTTTAAATAGTTCATAAAAAATAATTTTGTTTAATTCAATATGATTGCGGCACCCAAAGGAATAATTAGACATAGTGTTTGAATTTTTTATAGGTTTTTAATTAATTTTTTAATGGTTTAAAAGTTTAAGTCTGAGCGTAGGTTCGTACGTCCGTTCAGGCAGATTTTAATTTTTTAACTCTTCTTATATCTCTCTTGGAATTTCGAAAAAATGATTTTTTTTTTAATGAAAATGATCGCGGAAACACACCGATTAATTAGAAATAATGCTTAATTTTTTTATAAAAAAACCTCGATTATTTAACTTGATTACTTATTTGTTTATCTCGATCAGTTATAACTGAAGGTAACATGGAGGACTGGACATCATCAACAGGAAGGGAATATTTTTTTTTTAATTTCGTAATGTTTGTTCCAGTAGATGATGCTTCGATGATCTGGAGGTAACATAAGGGACCTGGATATCATCTACAGGAAGAAATTAATTTTTTTTTTTAATTTCGTAATGTGCGTTCCAGTAGATGATGCCGCGATGATCTGGAGGTAACATAAGGGACCTGGACATCATCTACAGGAAGAAATTAATTTTTTTTTTAATAAAAATAATAATAAATAGTAATAAAATAATATAAATAACATAAATACCATAATACATAATAACATAAACTACCTAATATATAAATAAATTATAATTATATATCTATGATCAATATTTAATTATTTGGTTGAGTTTTTATATAAATTAGTTATATATATAGACAAAAATTATTAAAATATTTATACTATATTTTTTATTTTATAAAATTTAATCAAATATAATACCTAAGTATTTACAAGATTCAACCCTGCTTAATTTATTACCCTGTATGTAAATATTCATATCAATAGGAACACTATCTCTGTAATTCCCAAATGTTATATATACAGTTTTCGTTATGTTTAGGGATAATTTATTAAGTTCTAACCAGTTAGTTATGTCTTCCAAATACTCATTCATTTTACTTTCAACCCTCTCCCAAGTATCATCAGTTACAATAATTGCAGTATCGTCTGCATAAGAGATAGTATTATCTTTTCGACCAGTTAATAAATCATTAACATAAATTATGAATAAGAGTGGTCCCAGTATAGTACCTTGAGGTACTCCTGTAGTTATTGTTTCAAAGCAACTTTCAGTCGTTCCTATCCTTACTTTTTTGCCTTCTATTATTTAAATAATTTGATACAAGTGTATGCGCCTTACCACGTATACCATAGTTATATAATTTGTTTAATAGGATTGAGTGATTGACAGTGTCAAAAGCTTTGGCTAGATCGAGGAAGGTAATGGCTGTTGGTTTACTTTTATCTAAATTACTGTACAATAAATTAGTTATGTAACTAAGCGCATCTTTTGTGCCTTTGTTTTTTATAAATCCAAATTGATTCTGGGCTAATAGTTTATTCTTATCAAAGAACGATTGTAATCTCACATATACAATTTTCTCTAAGATTTTTGCTAGATTAGATATTAATGATATCGGTCTATAATTTGATAATTCCGTTTTCTTACCAGATTTAAATATTGGCACTACTTCTGCAGTTTTTAGGGCCAGAGGCCATACCGATTTCTCAAGACAAAGATTAAAAATATGAGTCAACGCATTAGTAATAATGTATGATATTGTTTTTAAGGCTTTGGTTGTGATGTTATCAACTCCCCCATTTTTTAGTTTCATATTTTCAATTATTTGTAAAATTTCCGAGTTATTTGTCGGATTCATAAATATCGAGTCTTTATTCATAGAAGGCAATTTTAATATTTTACCCTTTTGGTTATTTATTTTATCACTTAAGTTTTTTCCAATTCTACAAAAGTAAGAGTTCATATTATTTGAAATTAGAAAAGGGTCCTGTATTATATTATTGTTGCTAGTTTCAATTTTGCTAATATAATTATTATCTTGCAAATTATTTCCCATTTTATTTTTTATATATTCCAAATTTCTTTTGCATTATTGACATTTTTCTTAATTAGATTTCTTTCATAATTCATTTTTGCCTCTTTAATCACTTTATCTAGACATTTCGCATAGTTTTTATATTCTAGTTTGATTTGATTATTTTTTGGTTCTTTTTGCATTTTAAGATATAATTGTTCTTTTTTTCACACGATATAATTATTGCCTTATAAATCCAATCCTTTCTTGGATTTCTTTTATGGTTCTTTGTTTTTATTATCTTTTTAAACTTTATTAAGCAGTCTTGTATTTCATTTATAAGAAATGTTGTAGCTTCTTCCGGATCATGCATAGACTCTATTTTGTTCCAATTTTTATTCATTGCTATATTATGCAATTTAGTGTAATTATAATAATGTTTTGCAATCTCATTTTTTAAAGTTGGAGGCTTATTTATTTTTAAGAATAGTGGATAATGATCAGTAAAAGGGGTCGAAAGTTTACATGTATTAGTGCTAATAGACTGAGATTTTATATATATGTTATCAATGCATGTTCCATTTCCGCCACAATCATTAGGTCTAGTTGTATCTATAAAACCAGGAAAGAAACCTTTTTCAAGCATATTATTTAATAATTCTTGACTATATATCATCTTTCATAATATTGATGTTAAAATCACCAATAATTAGATGATTTTTAGTATTTCTTTTCTTGTCAATATATGTTTTTAAGTTTGCTATAAATTCAAGAGTAGATATATCATGGCATCTATACAGCGCTGATATTTCTAGATTACTGCTATTGTTTAATTTTATTCTTGTGTTTAATAATTTCAACTTGTTTATTTCAATTATCTCCGTGATTTCAGTAACGCAATCCTTTATATATACAACTACACCATCATTTTGATTAATATTACTATTATTATAATACATTTTATAACCTGATATCGCATACAGCTGAACATTCATCAAGTTCCATGTTTCTGAACATACAATTACATTAGGTTTGATCTTTAAACTCCTAATAAAAATTTCAAGTTTTAAAAAATTGGCATTTAGGCTTCTCACATTAACATAGAGTATTATACTATCTTTTTTATTTAGATTCTTATTAAGAGTTTTTAGATCAGAATAGACTTTTTCTTCGTGAATCACTTTCTTTTGTAATTCTTCAATAAAGTGAATATGTTGCTCCATTACTAAGACTTTCGATTTCTTTGGTTTGAGGAATTATTTTGCGTGACGTCAGTGCTGACTGAAGAATTCTTTGTTTTGCTGATATTCATGTTGGTCATCGACTTGAATTCTTTAATGTTTCCTACATTACCAACTAATCTTGGTATAGTAGGACTAATTGGGTAATAAGTCATATCTATGTATCTTTGTATCTTCTTTTTTAATATTGCACATTTCTGTGTATCATTGGCCATATGATTAAATTCTAGATTTGTTTTATATTTTGAGTTGCTAAAGAAACAGTTAATACATGTATTAGTAGATTGACTATCACATTGTATGGTTGAGTGCGGACCAGCACACTTTATACAACATGCAGGATTTCTGCATTTTAATGTATTATGTCCAAACCTTCCACAATTAAAACATGGCTTAATGTTTATTAGATCCCAAACCTTACAGCTTTGATATCCAATAAAAATTCTATTTTTATTATTTGCAATAATTTTATACAATACTCTTAGTACTTCAATAATTATGCTGGATTTATTAGTTTTCATTATACGATTTATGTGTAATACTCGACAGTTCTCTTGATATTCTTTGAAGTTTCTTATAAAATTTTGGTAGTTTCCACGTACACCTTTTTACAGGTTTTTACGTATCCCCTACACCTTTATTCCATTTCCAAATTTAACCCCCTCTTCACCCCACCTTCTCGCATTCGCCCGGGGTTATGCCCGTGGAGAGAGGGAAAACCTGTGGCCAAACCCGTTGGGATAAATGCCATTTAGGAAAACCTCCTCCGAGAAGGGCGGTGTATTCGGGAACAATTCTGTTTGGGTGGCAAGGTCACATTGCGTAGACTTTAACACCGAAACCGAATGCCTCACACCTTCCGCTCACGTTGTGGAATGTGAAAAAACACCTAACCGATCATTTAAGCTAAGCCCGAGAACGGTCACCCATCCAAGTGCCAACCGCGCTCGGTGCTGCTTAACTTTCATGACCGGCCGAGGTGGGTTTCCGCCACTCCGCCACCGTGTCGGTTTGAAGTTTCTTATATTTAAATCATTTTCAATTTCTTCTAAATTCATATTAGTATAATTATCTACTCCAACTATTTTCATCTTTGGATATTCAATTTTCTCAATACTTGTTTTACAGTGATCAGAGATTTTTCTGTGAGCAATTGAACTGTTGCCTCAGCACTCTTTTCATCCATGCTAATTATTTCTATTTCATACTCATTTATTATTCTAAATTGCTTAGTTTTAACTTCTTTTTCTTTTACTAAAACATCACAGCCTTTTTTTGTAAAAACTTTCTTACCTTCTACATCTTTTTTAGTATTCTTGACAATAATCTTCGGTATTCTTTTACTTTTAGTAGGTGGTATATTGGAAGTTGCTTGTGCATAAGTTTTTAGGTTATTTTGTATCGTATCCGACTTGTCGTCGCTTTTTTCTTTTTTTATTAATTCTTTTAATAGTGCATTTTTTCCATAAGTTCTTGATTAAGTTGTTTTAATAATTGATTTTCAACTTGTATATTTTCTAAATCAGTATTTTCCGATAAAATTGTTGCATTAAACTTGTCTCCATCTCCATGTGATGATAAAATGGAAATTTCATTTAGAATTTTATGTTCTACTTGTTCTTCTTTTGCACTTTCTATTTGAGTAATTAGTATTTTTGCTTCTTTACTTAAATTAGTTTCTTGATCTTTTAAGGTTAAGTTGAGCTCCACGTGGTCCGGACATATCACAAATACATCACTGATAAATTTTTTATTCTTACACTTGTCATAATCACTTTTATGATACACATTTTCACACACTATACAAATTACAACTGTTACTTTAAGTTTTGGGGGACATTTAAATACTTTATCAAGATTTTCATCAGGAGGCTTATCAGGAGGCTCACCACCTCCCGCGGCCATCTTGGAATATTTCATACAAAAATAATTATTTTTATAGATAATTTCTATTTTTTTAATATTATCATTTTAATTCATCGTATAATAATAATAAATTCATTAATTATTATACATATGATAATAAATCTATATGGGTACAATTTAATAAATAATAATTGAATGTAGTTAAATAATAAAATATTTTTTAGTTTAATTTAATATTATCTATTATATAATAATTTTTCAGCGAGCGAGCGTGAGCGAGTGAGGATTTTGGCTAGTAATATATAAAAATAATTTAATTTTATTCCAGTTAATAAATTTAAAGTTAAATTTAAAGTTTAAAATTAAATTTATCAATATGGTCTCTCATATTCCTTGGTATAAGCGAAACTATGAATATTATATACAAATAGATTACGCTGCGGCAGATATATATATATATATATACTAACAAATTAAGGTTTAAGGGGATATCGGAGCTATAGCCTCCGTCGATAGGCGCTCGATCTCGAGGCTTTGAATGACGCTGTAGTCAGGTGTCGATTTCTGCGATAAACGTACATCAAACATAAATTATATATTTTACAGCTACATAGAGCTGTTCAAAGATACTTTCCCCCCTAGTTATGACTAAAATTAAGGTAATTGTTATATTACATTTGGCAGCAAATGTGCACTTTTTAAAGAAATGTGTAATACGTCTGGTATTCATTGGGTCTATATCTGCCAAAAGTAATATAACAGTTACCTTAATTTTAGTCATAGCTAGGAGGGAAAGTATCTTTCAACAGCTCTATGTAGCTGTAAAATATATAATTTATGTTTGAAGTACGTTTATCGTAGAAATAGACACCTGATAACAGCGCCATTCGAAGCCTCGAGATCGAGCGGCTATCGACGGAGGTTATAGCTCTGACATCCCCTTAATAAGGAGGGCAAGGCGCACCAATATACCAATCCCCACACTTAACTTTACTGATAGAATTAAAGTACAAAGATCCTGAACCAATTTTATATTTGCTTATTAAATTAATAATTAAATAAATTTAACAAAAACAAATCTTTATGTGCGGTCGGGAAAAACGTGCCCGTCACAATATATTTCCTATCATAGTCTTTCTCTTACCCTCTCTCGTATTTAATGTTATGGTGATAATGACAATAATAATAGTAATTTAAAATAAGAATGGAAATATATGAGTACCTAGTAATATCCACGGACCCTCTTAAATAAATTAAATCAGTAACTAGTGACTATAGTGGCTTACGGATTGGTGAAACAAATATGACTTGGTTATAGAGTGTGACTATCAAGTCTAAGCTAATATAGATGTATAGTCGCATGTATAGATAAGCAGTAGCGTAGCGTAGTGGTTAGCGCGCTCGACTACAAACTCGAAGATCGGGTATTCGATCCTCGACCTGAGGAAATTTTTTATTTGTCAAAATTTATTTATTAATAACAAATTCTATGTAAAAAAACATAGAATTTGATGGAATATAATTTTATTTTTTAATTTGATTTGTCTCTTTTTTATACTCAAATTTTCAGCTCAATCGGAGCACTTATGAGTATATTAATAAATAATTGTTAAATAAATAATTAAAACAATAATGTTTAATTATTTATAACAAATACTTATTGTAAGAAAACTCTCTCGAGTCTCTATTAAAATAAATTCATTTTACTGCTTCTATAGCTGAAAGACAAGAATCAGATATTCGATCATATGTAATGACGTCACGCTAAGGGAAAGGAAGCTTCTCCGAGGATACTTAAACGACTGTCGAATCTCAACGATCAGCATCGCCTCACAGGGCCTCGAGAGAGCAGGTGCGCGCCTATTTTCGGCTACGGCTTGAGCCTCTATTGCAGAGGTCTCGAGTACTCAGCCATTTATCCTAATATTTAAATTCTCTTTTATATAACTTTTGTTCACTGTTTCGTATGGAGGCTATCGTAGCACTCCATACGAATCAACTATGTTTCTTTTATACCTTATAAATAGAATTTAATTTATCTTAAATGAATAAAGGTATTCTTTTATTAAATTTAAAATTTTTATTTATTTTTAATTAATCTCTCGCAATATGCGTATTAATATAATTACACAATCTGATATAGTGGGACAGTAAGCCTCCACTATATTCTGATTAATCACATACATAACACATACTATAGCTAAGGTGGCATAGGTGAGGCAAGGCGCACTCACCTATGTGCTCCGACCCTTATACACTTTTCAGATCAAAAAAACAAATAAGATAAGATACCTGCAATAAATAAATAATAAATACTGACGGTAAGGCGTGCCAGTCACATTAATGGCAATCCTGCCAGGATCTTATTAATTATTTATATTATAAACTTTTTGTATCTGATTTATAATTAGAAAACAATTCTGTAAATCTAATGGATGAAGAAATTCGTTTCTTATGTATCGTGTAAATTTTTAATTGAATTTGCTTAAAGTTTTGAAAAATCGCGTAAAACTTCTCGAAAAGTAAAATAATGTATTTATAAATAAATTCCAAACGGTTAACGAGGAATTAGAAGAAATACGTGAAACTACGGAAAATGATGACATTATCTATCAATTAAAAAATCAATTGTCTCGAATAATCCGTGAAAATCATGAGTTTTGTCAAGAAAAGATGGCAAATCTCGAAACAAAAATACAAACGAATATAAATCAAAATTAATCATTAAATCAAACGCAAAATAATTCTATTGGAGATAGTCCTAATAGAATTAGGTTAGTTTTACCAAAATTCGCAGAAAAGCCTGAAAAAAGGCCAATGCGTTTTCTCAAAGAATTAGAGCAATATATAAATAATACTGCCTCTAGTTTCCAAGACATTTTGTGCGTTTTATCACAGGCATTAACTGAGTCTGCCAAAGAGTGGTGGTACTTACAAGAGCCTGATGTATTATCATTTAATGAATTTTGCTCCAAATTCGAAGAAAGATTTTGGAACACAACTTTGCAACGGCAAGCTCGCCGTCAAATCGTGTTTGGGACGTATTCGGGACCCAAAATTCGAGTCGAGTACGCTACGAACGTAGTATACTATAGGTTTAGCTGTCGAAACAAATTACGAGCTAGACGAAAATGAACTAATCGAAAAGCTGTCTGAGCATTTCGAAAAGGAAATCAAATATGCTACTCTTGGACAACCTGTCAAGAATAAAACCATTTTCTTTAAAATATTAAGTGATTTTGATGGCGAAAGATCTCTAGAAAAAAAGCCCGAATCTTAAAAAAATAATGATAAATTTTACGAAACGATAATAATCGTTCCAATAATAATTATAATCAAAATAAAATTTCATATAATAATAATAATAATAATAATAATAATCAAAATAATAGTGGGAATAGTAGCCAAAAAAAAAAAAAAAAAAAAAAAAAAAATCCGCGCAGGGTTTCCTGTTCCCGTATGCGGCGCGTCCCCCGGGTGGCGGATGGGGGAAAGCTCGTCACGCTTGCGTGAAGGGTAGAGGTGAAACAAAATAACCTCCGTGGATCAAACAGTTGAAGAAGGATGATGAGCAAGCGAATGGAATACCTATTACCCCAAGCGGGCAGTTCCAAACTAGGAGTCAATCCCGCCGTCGGTTCCGATCGGGTGAAAGCCCCGGTGGCCGGCGCTGGCCTCACGGATTTTGGGGGAGGCCACCAAGCGCTTCGTTCTACGAACACGTCAGAGGTGGGGCCCTCGAAAGAAAACCCCCAACAGCAGCCGTCGTTACAGATGTTGAGTGTTGCATCCGCAAACAGGTTAAGAAGCGGCAGCGTTACCAGCCTTGGTAGTGCCATCAGTGGCATCTCTGCCTATAGTAAGGAATCTCAAGAGGAGATCGAAATATTCCGCAAGGAATACGAGAAGGTAGAGAAGACGCAGGAGGACATCGACTCCACTTACGACCATCTAAAGAGCGAACTCCAGGCTATGTTGGCCGCTTGTGCAAAGCAGCCTAACATCTCCATGGTCGTCAAGACAGGGCTGAAGACCGTAGACACTCTTGTACAAGAGTTCTACGGGAAAACCAGAAAGATGTTTTCGGCAGTCGACGATTACAAGTGCCAAGTCGAGGATTATCGAGTTGGTCACGAAAATCGTCGGCATCCTAAGAGAAGAGGCATAATAGCTAAAGCCGTCTTTACGGCTACAGCTAGAATGCAGGCTCAAAAGAGAAGTAGAGAGGGCCCCCAAAGCCCCCCCGAGGTCTCTAAGAGCCGCAAGAAGAAGAAGCCTCGGAAGGAGGTACCACCACGTGGCACGGACAAGGAGCAATCCAAGTCCGCGTCAGTGGCGGGGAAAAAGCCGACAGTCAAGTCGGGACAGGCGCCTCTTGATAGGAGAAAGCGCCAGATGGCGCCGGTACCCACCCTGGTGGTAACTGTCGCGAGGGACCGTACGTTTGCTGAAGTCTTGGGGAAGCTCCGAAAGGAAGTCAACCCGGACGACAGCGGCGCCCAGGTTCTGAGCGTACGGCCAACAGGGCGGGGAGATGTCCTGCTCCGGCTGGGCAAGAAGACGGACGCAACAGCATTCGCTGAGAAAGTCCGTACGGCTACTAAAGGGATGGGAGAAGTTAGGATCCGAGATCGAAGGGTGACCCTGGAGATCAGAGACCTGGACGCTCTCACAACGAGGGACGAAGTGGTAGCGGCCCTAGATAAAGTTCTCGCGTCTCCGCCTGAGAGCCGAGAGGTGAAGCTTTTAGGTCCAACCGCAATCAACAAAAGACAGCCATCGTGAAGCTAGACCACGAGACCGCTGACAAGCTAAAGTCGATGCGACATCTTTGCGTCGGCTTTATAAGCTGTCGCGTTCGGGATCGAGTTTTGGTCGAGAGGTGCTATCGGTGCCTAGACTTCGGCCACACGAAACGGAATTGTAAGGGTGGAGTCCTCCTTCAAGTGCGGAGAGCCTGGACGCAACCTTAAGAATTGCAAGAGTGCTCCCCAATGTTTCCTTTGTCCTTCAAAGGGTGCTCAAGGAGTATCTCACATGGCGGGGTCCGGAGCCTGTGCCATCTTTCGGCGCGCGCTCGAAACCGCAAGGAAGGCCGTTTCACGATAAGTGGCAGTCTCAACGTGGGAGGATAGAATAAGGAACGAATGACGCATGTCACAGACACGCCTCCCAGCTTGAAGTAATGTGAAAAACAGTTCCGGGCTGGGCAGGTGAAAGCGTTGGGTTTGGAGTTTTAGCCGGTAAGAATCCGGCACTGGCGACGAGTGCGGACCCTCGTCGTCGTCTTATGTAAGATTTCTCCAGTTTCCCACGAAAAAAAAAAAAAAAATAAAAAAAAAATAAAAAATAAACGTTTCAATAAGAGCAGTACTCCATATGTTCGCTCGATTAGTATTGAAAATAGAAATAAAATTACCAAGAAAAAGTGTAAAGAAAATTCAAAAGAAATGTACTTTGAAAATTCAAACGATAAAAGATGATCTTGAATGCAATGATCAATCTATAATTAGTCATACTCCTGATTTGGGAAACTAAATACAGTTACATCCCAAAACTCGGAAATACTCCTGTAAAAGAATTAAGATTTTACAGGAGATGTAATTAATCAGGAAAATCGAGATAAATGTCATCTTAACGGTAGTTAAATACTGTGTAAATACTATATATGGTAACTCTTTAGAAGAATTAATTTATGACATGGAGGGTTCAACAAATACTCAAAATACGCATAAAAACATACATAGTCCTATAAAATACCCAGAGATTGAAATCTCATTAAATAACATTGCATTAAAAGTATTAATGGATACAGGCATCGAAGTTGTATCTCTGAAGAATTTTATTTAAAACATAAAGATGTATTTAAAAGATGTCCAACATTGTTAATTGCCGGAAAGGTTGTTAAAGGTGCGACTGTATTAAATCTTCAAAGATTACAAAGCAAGTTTTGCTTACAACAAGTATAAACGGGCTAAAAATTGATTTAATCTATTTAATTATTCGCAAACTCATTAAGGATTGTATTTTAGGATACGATTTTCAATGAAAACTTAATATAGTAATAAATACCACAAATGAGCAGTAATCCATAAAAATCGGAGATCGTACACAAAAAATAAATTACGAAACGTGTAATTTAAACTCAAATGAGTACTCTTCATTGGCAATAGAGTTTGAGGGCGATCTACAAGAAAAAAGTTCTAAACTAGTTGAAAATCATCAAATGGATTATGAAATTGACATAACCAATGATGAAATTAATAATATTGTAAATTTTTCTGATTCATTACACGAAGAGCAAAAAAGTAATTTGACGAAATTACTAATCAAGAATAAATCTGTATTTAAACGAACTCCGGGATGCTTACTTAATTTCGAGTATAATTTAACCTTGAAAGAGGAAGAATTTTGATACTCTAAACTTTATCCAATACCTTTACGGTATCAGAAAAAAGTTTATATAGAAATCGGAAAAAAAGTTAAGATTTGGCTTAATATGTCGGTCAACGAGTTATTTTATTAATCCGTGCGTCATCGTACCTAAAAAAGACGGATCTATTAGAATCTACTTGGATGCAAGGAGATTAAATCAAAAACTTGTAAATGATTACGAGTCAACACTAGGAGTTGAGCAAATTTTCATGCAATGTCGTAATCGAAATTGGATGTCAAATTTCGACCTCTCCAATAGTTTTTGGCAAATACCTTTGTCAGAAAATTCGAAAAAATATACTGCATTTATATGTAAAAACAAAGTTTACGAATTTAATATAGTTCCTTTTGAAACAACAACAAGTAGTGCTGCACTCCTACGAGGTCTCAGTACTGCAATATCGGGCTTGGATGATTTTTTATTGTCATATGTAGCAGATTTGTTCGTTATATCCGACAATTTCGATGAACATTTAACTCATCTACAAATTTTATTTGGGGGTAAAGTATATACTTTCTACCGTAGACGCGTTTTCTAAATTTGTCCTACTTTTCCCTATAAAAAAGGCAAACACAAGTACAGTTATTAATAAAATTAATGTATATTTCAAAAACTACGGTAAACCGGAAAGTATAATAACTGATAACGGTACACAGTTTACCAGTAATAATTGGATAAAATATTTAGAAACAAATAAATTAAAGCAAATTTTTTATCCATTAGAAATCCACAAAGTAATATAATTGAACGTGTACATCGCGAAATAGCTAGACTATATAAAACTGCTCCGAACAAGTGATCATAATAAGGTCAAAAGCTACCCTTAGATTTCAGTTTTATATCAAATTTCAAGTCAATCTGATTTTAAACGCGAAACCAGTAACATGGCTCCTCAAAACAAAACTAAAAGTTCACAGACAGAAGTATTTTTTAATCAAACAAACGTATCAACGCAATATTCAATTAAAGATTTAGAAAATCAAACTTTGAATTGTGAAAAGTTTTTAATGCTCACTGAAGGAAAATTATTGCCAAAAAAATTCGAATTTTCGAATGAGAAAGGGAAGTTTAGATTCTATGAAGCTGGTATAAAAATTCAGTGTGGTGACAAAAAAGTGCACAAACAAGTGGGATCGGACTATTCTACAGAATTTCCAAAATTACCACGAACTCTCATAATGGGAGAAAAAAGAAAATTAGAATCATTGGCAGGACAAAGTAAGAAAAAAATTGAAAAAATCTGAACCAGTGTATAATCAAATAAAACTTACTGATAAAATACCAGATGAATTTTTTGAACTACTAAATGAAGTTGAACAACTGAGTGAAGAAAATAACGAATTCGATTTTTCATTTGATCAAGGAATCGATACGAATCTTAAAGATCTTGCACGAGATCTTAAAAACATTGAAAATTTCTTAGTAAAACATAAGTAAGCTAAAATTAATTCATATATCAAAATACTCTCAAATAAAAATTAATTTAAACATTAATATATATATATATATATATATATATATATATATATATATATACTATATATAATTAAATTTTATATATAAAATTAAATTAAAATGAAAATTTAATTACAAAGATGTTGGTATATATTTTCGCTAAAAATTTTTTTTTTGTAAAATTTTTCAAAGATTATAGAGTTGTAATTTTGAAAAATTACAAAAGGGGTTAATTATTCCGCAAAAATAATTTTGTTTGATACAATTTTTTAATATTTTTTAATTTTTTAAAATAAAAAATTTTTAAATAAAGTGAAATAAAAGATAATCCTATATTATAGACCCTAATGATTTATTACTGAAACATAAAGTGATTTTATTTCCCTTGAATTGAGATGTTTTACAAATTATTAATGAAATAATAGAATTAATTATCAAAGAAAGCTATACGCATTACAGTGAAAATAGAATTGCAAGTGATAGTAATGATAAATTAACAGATTCAATACCCACAGAATTTTTGGGTTTTCAGATATGCTAAATAATGAAGCAATATTGATAATAAAAATAATAAAGATATATAGATGCAGCAGAAATCATCACATGAAACAATTCTGGTAAAATAGTATTATTACCACGCATTGACTTAAAACCGTTATTGGAAGATATACCTTTCAGATGATACAAAGACAATTTTTCATAAAACTTAGTTTTGCTATGACTATAAATAAAGCTCAAGGTCAGTAATTCGAAAAAGTTAGATTATATTTAAATACACCTGTATTCAGTCATGGACAATTATATGTTGCTTTGTCAAGAATAGCATCGAAAATTAATTTAAGGAGATGAGCCAGTATTAAGCATGTAAAAAAATTATAGGTTTTTGGACTACAAAATTTAATTGAAATATTATATATTTCTATTATTTTGGGATATAAAAATACTTACAAGAGACAGTATTTTAGGGCAGATTAGACCTTGAAATTCTCATTTTTACATTAGTTACAAGAACAATAACGATCAGGACGATGATAGTACTTTTAATAAAAATAAAACCAAAAAGTTAACTCACAATTCTAAAATAAATACATAGAATAAACTATACCCAGAAACATTTGAAAATTGTCCATAATATCACTACAAGCCAAATATGAGGTCTTCTGACTATCAATAAAGAAATAAAAGCCGAGGATTCGAATTAAATATAATTTTAAAAGTTTTCTTTTTATAAATTATTTTATAAATTAAAAATTAAGTATAAATTAAAATATTTTCTTAATCCTTATGTTTACAGTTTTATCGTATAATAAACCTTACAAAAGTTAAGGACCTAATGGAAATATTATGTAATTTCAAATTAAATGTCTGTATACTGTAACGATCACGCTGGGGATTAGGGCATGGCGTCAAAGGCGAAATAAATGTTTAATTAAAAAGTAATAATAGTATTAACTTATTATAAGAAGAAAAGGGTTTGGGCGTCAGCCGCGTATGATCGCGGTGAATTTATATAACTCTGCTCGGCTGCGTGCGAGCTGCGTCAGTTTGCTGCGCGAGAGGAAAGGGGAGAAGGGGAGAAAGGGAAATCACACTTACTCAGAGGACGAAGACGGTGCAACGGCTGCAACGGCTTTCACTCACCTATGAAGCGAGGAGATCTTCTCCAAGAGTTGCTGCTCCATGCGGCTCGTACACACACACACTCAAAATAACTCGGGAGTAACTATAAGCGATAGCGGTCGAGTGCCGGCTGTTGCCTCGATGGCGTCCCGATGAGCTCTCTTGTACTTCAGCTCGTTCGCTGCTTCGATGCTCGGGCCCGACGTGCGCGCGCAGCTTCTTGCGTCGAGTCGTCCGGCGGCATCCCTTACATCATATAGTGATTGCTCGCGGCTGTACGAACACGAAGAGGACGACTTCGCATAGTGGCTGCAGCTATCCACGGAGAGTACGATATTCCTGACGGTGCTGTCTACGAGGTAAATCTTTATTATCGTTCCGTGTATGCTCGCTTATCGGCTAATTAGTTCTCCCTGTTACAGGTGCAGACAGGATGGCCAATACTCGGATCTTCGCTCTCAATCACTCACACGGCGCCCGATCAGCTGGTGCGCATATCAGGCCATCTGCTGCTGCGTTTCTTGAGTATTACGTTGCTGCGGGGATTTCTGGCTGTTTTCTAGATAAATAACTAACATCCGGGAGAATGCTTCGTATTTATAAATAGCTAGTATTTGAGAGTTATGGTAATGTTATGGTTACGATAACCTCACTTGCCAATCCTCTCCATACATGTAGCTGTCAGTACTGTATGTAGCTACATGTTTCCTTGTGTCCTTCTAATTAAGATTAGTTCTAACTAATTATCTTCTACAGCTTCTTGGAGTATTTGGCTGCTGCTCGGCAGGGTTACCATTTAGGGTTTTTCTGTTCTCCATTATCTAATGTAAATGAGGTCGTACTGTGTGAGTGGAACAAAGAAAAAATACCTCAATATGGCAACACTGCTGCTTGGTACTACTTGGTGTGACATCCTGGGCCATCCTATGCTGCTTGGTTTGGATATCTTGTCGATGCCTCTCCTGCGATACTGATCTTTATTGTGCTTTTAGTGGGGAAGTGTTGGGTATTTAGAATGGCTTGGGGTACGCTATGTAGGTTTAGTATAGGTGAAGTGTGCTTAGTAATGTGAGGGTAGGTAGGATAGCTTAGGATGGAATTCGCTCGCTTATATATTAGACAGGTACAAAGTACCTTGTCACAATATTAACATATAATGATAAATATTTCAACAAACTAATGACATGTAATATTAAGTTTTTCAACATTAAAAACGTAATATTAGTACAAAAATATTTTCAATTTTAATTGCATAATTATATAACTTTAGATGAGTTATCGCCATAATCCAAATTCTTAGTATAGATATTGTGAAAAATACAATTATTGTAATCAGTAGGAAAATTTGTCGATCTGACGGAGGCGAAGGAAAAGAAAAAACAAACAGTTTTGTTCTTTGCGACGTTTCGTTGGCATGTTCTGCCAACCTCTTCAGGCTATTTTTTGATAACACACAAATAACAAATTAAAAGAACGCACAGACAATATTGAAAAACTTAGATATAATGTGAAAAAAAATATACCTTTTTTATAATCGGATAACCGATACGTCAAGCGGTCAGATAAACAGTCAACAAGAAACCAAGCAAAACTCGGTGTATTTACATATATATCCCCAAAAGTAATATAACGTAAACACTGTACAACCGTCAAATCAGGCATTTAAATTTCTGAGAACCGGGAAATAAGAACTATTTAAAAATCTAATATTTAATAATCTAAATCTTTCTTATTAATATTATTTACATCAAGTTTAATATGTAACATTTCTGAAATAAGACACTTTTTATAATTGATCTCTCTCTCGACAATTTTAATAAAAAAGCTCTGTCTACTGAAAAATGGTACCAAAAACCTATAGCTTCTGGTCGATTGATTAATTATTTTTCAAATCATCCAACTCAACAAAAAAAGAATGTTATACATAATTTAGTAGACAGAGCTTTTTTATTATCAGATGCACGATATCACACAACAAATTTAAATATTGTACAAAATCTACTTGTCGACAATGACTACAATATCAAATTTATTAAACAAAATATTCACTTCCGTCTAAATAAGTTAAAATTTAAAAGTAATATTCAATCTACAGCTAAAATTAAACGTCTTGCCTATTTACCGTTACCTTTTTCTCAGAATTTTGATAAATTATCTCGCATATTAAGGTCTTTTAATATTCAAACTCTACCATTAGTTCAAAAAAGTTTGAATTCAATTATTAAACTGGGTAAAGATGGTACAAAAAAGTTTGACCAGATGAATGTTGTTTATAAATTAAATTGTAAAGATTGTCCTGCATCTTACTTCGGTGAAACTAAACGTTTACTTAAGACGAGGATCAATGAACACAAAAAGAATAACAATACTGAATCAGTTATTAATCAACATATGGTTTTAAATAAACATGAATTTGATTGGGATGGTGTTAAAATTGTCGACAGGGAGATCAATTATAAAAAGCGTCTTATTTATATTACCTATGGCGATATATATATATATATATATATATATATATATATATTGTGACGGGCATAATCATATATATATATATATATATGTATGGTTAGGCTCCAGTCACATAGCGTATTAGCTCAAGCGATAGAGTATAAGCGCGCCACGCAAGAGGTCCGGGTTCAAGCCCGACTCTCGGAAGATTTTTTTAATTATTTAAATTAATTTATTTAAATAATTAATAAATCAAAATTAATAAAATTTATAATTTTATTTAAAGATTTTTTTATTTTGCAAAATATACATATTCTGAAGTTGAAATACGACTAAAATTAACTAAGTTGCAAATTTATATTGTTTATAGTTAATAATAATAAAATTTGAAATTATACAGTATATTATAATATTATAATATATAATTATACATGATATATATATAAAAAATATATGTGAGAAAAGTGATAAAAAATAAATAAGTATTTGATCAATAAATTAAAGTAAAATGAATTCAAATTAAAATTAAGATTGTTTTTCACGTTTGTTAATTATTATATTAATATAAGATTCAGATTTTGAAAACTAATGTAAATTAATATAAAGACAGAGAGGTTGACGACCCTGTGCCAAAATTATATGAAACAACAAAGAAGATAATGAGAAGAGAGGGAAACCGAAAACTTCAGCTGTAGGTGTGAAGAAGGTGGGCGAGCAGTCCCCACCTCTAACCAAAGGTACAAAACCGGCCGTCTCGCTGTCGAATTCAGCATTCGCCTCGAGCTGTAAGGCGAGGAAGGAAGCACCCTCCTCGCCAATTCTAGAAATAAATAAATTCTGTGAGTTTAATTAAACAGCTAGAGGTGTGATGTTCATTTAAAGGTACTTGGACAAGATGGAATGCTGGAATCATTCCAATCTTTACCCAAGTCCTTTTATCCTTTAAAGCCAATTCCTTAGAATACATTCGGACGAAAAGGAGCGCTAGATTCGCTTTTTATTCTACCCGAATTATTCTAATTTTCCTTTTTTCCATAGAAAAATACTCAGATGATGTGGAATACTGGATTTATTTCAACATCTACCTGATTTTTTCACATAATATACTCACCAAAGAGTTTATTGGGCGAGGCCGAACGCTGGATTCGTTCGAACCTCTATCCAACCTCTTATTCCAGTAAAATATCCAGAAATCGTTCTGGGATGAGAAGAAACACTGGATTTGTTTCTAATCTACCCCAGACGTTTTCACTTCATACATTTATTACGGTCCTGCTAAAAATAAATGTATTTTTATGTAAGGGATAAAAATAAGCCCGTTACAATATAAATACACCGAGTTTTGCTTGGTTTCTTGTTGACTGTTTATCTAACCGCTTGACGTATCGGTTATCCGATTATAAAAAAAGGTATATTTTTTCACCTTATATCTAAGTTTTTCAATATTGTTTGTGCGTTTTTTTAATTTGTTATTTGTGTGTTACCAATAAATAGCCTGAAGAAGTTGGCAGACCACGCCAACGAAACATCGCAAAGAACAAAACCTTTTGTTTTTTCTTTTCCTTCGCCTCCGTCAGATCGACAAATTATCCTACTAATTACCATGGAGAGCGCTCATCCTATTTATAATTATTGTAATCGTTATATAATTTATGTTTTACAAACAAATATTTTAAAAGTTGTTAAAATATTTAATAATTGGTTAACAAACATGATAAATACTTAAATTAATAAGTATTTGATTGAGTTATTGCCATAATCTATATTATCACTACAGATATTAATTACATCGATATTAATTGTACGATAAAAATCCGTATGCTTACAAATACATATTATAAAATATTTATTTTTAAGCACACATGCCATACGATACCATATTATTATTATATTATATCACAATTACATCATCATTATTATTATTATTATAGTATACGTCGTGTACAAATAACTACGTTCACTATACCATTCATTATAATAAATACTGTTCTTAAGGACAATATTATAGCACTCTATAAAAATCGAAAGAAAAGAGAAACATTTTAAGAAGAAGCGCAATACCACAAAAACCAATGTATGAAGAATGAACAATCAATTCGAGAAAATAGTATCAACATATATGATAAATGAATTTATTGATCTCCACAAGCCAAAGAAATATTCCTCACAACTCAAGTAAGGCGGACTGTATTAATACCAGCCACTATAGAAACCTCACAGGATGAGTGTTTGAAAAAAGACTAAGACAAGCTAAGTCAAAAAAAATATATAAAATTTAATTGATTGTAATATAAAATTATTAAAAACTTAAAAAGATGGAAAAAAATAAGAAAAGAAAAGAAAATATATTGTATTTCGCCCTGAGTATGCCTGGTGGGCTCATCAGTAGAGTCCAGGCATCTCGTCTCTAGATACAGATGAAAGATATACAAATTTTTGAAAATCAGCTCTATCCCGACGAGGAAGACATGGGGTATATATGCCCTACCGATAGCAAACTTTATTAAAAGACATTAGTTCTATGTAAGTGCGTTAGGGGGCTACCTGTTAATATGTGGCACTTAATAAAGTTTGCTATCGGTAGGGCATATATACCCCATGTCTTCCTCGTCGGGATAGAGCTGATTTTCAAAAATTTGTATATCTTTCATCTGTATCTAGAGACGAGATGCCTGGACTCTACTGATGAGCCCACCAGGCATACTCAGGGCGAAATACAATATATTTTCTTTTCTTTTCTTATTTTTTTCCATTTTTTTAAGTTTTATTACTTTTATATTACAATCAATTAAATTTTATATATTTTTTTGACTTAGCTTGTCTTAGTCTTTTCAATCAATTAAATTTTATATATTTTTTTGACTTAGCTTGTCTTAGTCTTTTTTCAAACACTCATCCTGTGAGGTTTTCTATAGTGGCTGGTATTAATACAGTCCGCCTTACTTGAGTTGTGGAGAATATTCTTTGGCTTGTGGAGATCAATAAATTCATTTATCATATAACTTATAATATAAACAAGCAATAAATTCACGAATTTTCATAGTATCAACATAGCTCAGAATACACGATAATAAGAAGATATCGTCCAAGAGACTCGATATTCCAAAAAGTATTTTATAAAAAAGAAACAATTAAAACCTAGAAACGATAAAACTTTTAAGGGGATGTCGGAGCTATTACCTCCGTCAATAGTCGGCTGTTGTAAAGTACTTTTCCTCTAGCTGTTACTAAAATTAAGGTAATTAAAATATTACTCTTGGCAGCAAGATAAATTTAATTGTTTAAAGAAACGTGTAATGCGTGTTGTATGTCATCGAGCGTTGACAGTAGCGTCTCGTATTACACATTTCCTTAAAAAAACATTTGGTACCAAGTGTAATAGCATAGTTACCTCAATTTTAGTCATAGCTAGGGAGGAAAGTACCTTACAGCAGCCCACAATAGTAGTAATGTTTAAAATTCATGTTTAAAGTACGTTTATCGTCGAATTCGCCATCTAACCAAAGCGCCACTGAGATCGAGCTAGCCACGGATACTAAAGCTCCAACATCTTCTTTAACGTGACTATAATAATATTGCATCTCTAGGAAAAAATGCAAATCTAAAACCAAAAAATTCATACGTAATTTATTTTTAAATCTTATGCACGATGTCCTGATTTCGTAGCATGATCATGAATCAATACTTGTAACAGTGCACAAAAGCGGATAGTAAACATTATTTTCTTGCCAAATATTCCATAATATTAAAAAAATATTTTTGAAAGAATATAAAACTTGGTTACTTTGTTCTGTGACGTAAGTCTGTACCATAGTAATGCGAAAAATCAAAGTTCTACAATTTGTTTACCAATTATCCACTGACAGCAAGGAATTGTTAATTATGCATTATTAGAAAGATACATGTTTCTAGTAAGGAATACTAATGCAATACAAACTTTTTATTGTAAAAATATCTTTCTTTTTATGTATACTAACTCTAAATCTTTTGGTATTACGCGTTGTATATACAAACATATTGTTATTAAGCATAAGGTGATATTTGAAATATTAATTAATTTTATAAAAAATTATTTTTTAAACATTTATAATGCTGGATTTTCAATTTTATAACCACTTTAAGAATTATGATACTAATCTGAAGGTACTATCAAAGTATCAACTATTATTATTATTATTTTTTTTTTTTTTTTTTTTTCGTGGGAAACTGGAGAAATCTTACATAAGACGACGACGAGGGTCCGCACTCGTCGCCAGTGCCGGATTCTTACCGGCTAAAACTCCAAACCCAACGCTTTCACCTGCCCAGCCCGGAACTGTTTTTCACATTACTTCAAGCTGGGAGGCGTGTCTTGTGACATGCGTCAATTCGGTCGGTCCTGTTTCTTCTTTCCTCCCTCGATGAGACTGCCACTTATCGTGAAGCGGCCTTTCTGGCGGTATCGAGCGCGCGCCTAAAGGTGGCACAGGCTCCGGACCCCGCCACGTGAGACACTCCCTCAGCATCCTTTGATGGACAAAGAAAGCATTTGGGAGCGCTCTTGCAGTTCTTAAGGTTGTGTCCAGGCTCGCCGCACTTGTAGCACGACGAGGACCTGTCCACTCCCTTACAATTCCGTTTCGTGTGGCCGAAGTCTAGGCACCGATAGCACCTCTCGACCAAGACTCGATCCCGAACGCGACAGCTTACGAAGCCGACGCAGAGATGCCGCATCGACTTCAGCTTGTCAGCGCTCTCGTGATCCAGCTTCACGATGGCTGTCTTCTGTTGACTGCGGTTTAGGCCCAAAAGCGTCACCTCTCGGCCCTCAGGCGAAGAAGTAAGCACTTTATTTAGGGCTGCCACCACTTCGTCCCTCGTTGTGAGAGCGTCCAGGTCTCTGATCTCAAGGGTAACCCTTCGATCTCGGACTCGAACTTCTCCCATTCCTTGGGTAGCAGTACGCACTTTCTCCGCGAATACTGCCGCATCGGTTTTTTTGCCTAGCCGAAGCAGGACGTCCCCCCGCCCTGTGGGCCGCACACTTAGAACCTGCGCGCCACTGTCGTCCGGATTCACTTCCTTTCGGAGCTTCCCCAGAACTTCAGCAAACGTTCGGTTCCTCGCGATTGTGACCACCAGGGTGGATACCGGCGCCTTCTGGCGCTTTCTCCTGTCAAGAGGCGCCTGTCCCGACTTAACCGTCGGCTTCTTCTTTTCCACCACAGGCTTGGACTTGGATTGCTCCTTGTCCTTACCAGGTGGTGGCACCTCCTTGCGAGGTTTCTTCTTCTTACGGGTTTTAGAGGCCTCGGGTGGGCTTTGAGGGCCCTCCCTACTCCTCTTTTGAGCCTGTATCTTGGCTGTAGCCGCGATGACGGCTTTAGCAATGATGCCTCTTCTCTTAGGCCGCCGACGATTCTCGTGGCCAACTCGATAATCCTCGACTTGGCATTTGTAATCATCGACTGCTAAAGACATCTTCTTCGTTTTCCCGTAGAGCTCTTGTACAAGAGCGTCTACTGTTTTCAACCCTGTTTTGACAACCATGGAAATGTTTGGCTGCTTTGCACAAGCTGCCAACATTGCCTGAAGTTCTTTTTCAGATGGTCGTAAGTGGAGTCGATCTCCTCCTGCGCCTTCTCCACCTTCTCGTATTCCTTACGGAACACTTCTATCTCCTCTTGAGATTCTCTGCTATAGGCAGAGATGCCGCTGATGGCGCTACCAATGCTGGTAACGCTACCGCTTCGTAACCTGCTTGCAGAAGGAAGACTCAGCATCTGGGATAGCGGCTGCTGTTGGGGGTTTTCTTTCGAGGACCCCGCCTCTGACGTGATGTTAGAACTAAGCGGTTTGTGGCCTCCCCCAAAATCCATGAGGCCAGCGCCGGCCACCGGGGCTTTCACCCGATCGGAACCGACGACGGGATACACTCCTAGTTTGGAGTTGCCCGCTTGGGGTAGTATGTTTTCATCTCGCTTGCTCATACTTCTGGTTGTACTGTTTGGTCCACGGAGATTATTTTATTTCACCTCTACCCTTCACGCTAGAGTGACGAGCATTCCCCCATCCGCCACCCGGGGGACGCGCCGCATACGGGGACAGGACACCCCGCGCGGATTATTATTATTATTATTATTATTATTATTATTATTATTATTATTATTATTATTCCGCAATACATTGTTTGAATTTCACAAACTTGTCACTGTCACGTAATCATATTACTCGTTATAATCTCAGATCTGATTTTTTTACATATTTTTTTGTATTAAATACGTATATTCAGTTATTGTAATAATAATGTTAATATATTTTTAGTAATCCTTTAGATTAGTAACATAATTCTTCTAAGGGTTGTAAAACTAAAAATCCCGCATTATAAATGTTTAAAAATTAATTTTTTATAATTGTATAATAATATTTGTATTTTAGCAGCTTACAGGGGATTAGATGGATACTGAAACAAGTGGGGATACTTCTCTACCACTCTAAGGTAAGTGGATAAATTTTTTTGCAATGATCATGCTAATAGATTCATCATTATAAGGCAACAAATATACATTTCTATTAATATTTCGGGCACTTTTCCCAGATATTTTGACCAGAAGTGATCTTAATGATTTAGACCCACTCTGGAAATTAAAGGCAGTTACTGACTATACAAAAAGACATCTTTTAGACAGTATTAGGTTTCCAGAATCTGGAGCAGAATTGCTGATTTTCACTATTTAAGGTTTAAATGGTTTACAAGAGTGTGGCAGCATACATTTATATCTTTAAAAGTATTTTTAATGAAAAGTTCAGAAAATTTCACAAAATGAGTCATATTTATGTTTTTAGTGAAAAATGCATCCCCTGGGAGCTACAAATTCATGAAAATGGGCATATAATGCCAAAAAGTGCTAAAATGTCAACTTTGACTCTCTGTAACTTAAAATAATGGCCCCGAAAAATTCTGAAAAAATTCAGGAGAACTACTGGATACCTCTAAAACATATTCCCACAGTTATAGCAATATTTATTATTTTCTTCTTCGATGTCACAGAGAACCACCCATATATATATAATTTAAGGTTGAAAAGGAAGTAGACAAATTAGAGAAAGAGGATATTTATAAGGTAAATGCAAACCGTATGGTCGGGAGTATTGCACCTAACCCCAGGAATTCCGGCAGTGAAGTCATCAAGTGTCGAGAACAACTCGCGATGCAGCTTATACAGCCTGCGACAGCGCTCCCTACCATTCTTTTGATAAGTAAGAGAGGGGGCACTAGAAGAATGAATAATATTTAGTAAAATATATAAGGTTATATAAGTTATATAAGTTATGTGTATTATAATAGATAATAATAATTTAAAAAAATAGCATTCATAGTATCTGTTATAATAATAATTCTTATATTAATATTCAAATAAGTATACAAAGTTATGTAAGTCATGTTATTATAGATATTATTATATTATATTATAGATGATAATAATATAATAAAAATAATATTAATAATAATAACAAAATAGTATATCCACATTTGTAATTCTTCCTTCCTTATTTACTTACGAATATATACATATATATGCATACAAAGTAAGGTGGAGAGCAACGTCGTTAGCTACATAAACCGTATCGAAAATCATTTTCGGCACTCACTGCCGGACACTCCGGGTCAGGTGCAATACACCTGAATGCGGGTTGAATCCAGTAACCTTTTTGTATGTCATTATCGACAAACTATGAATGGACTCCCCTGGGGTCAGGTGTACACCTGACCATACAGGTTGAGTCCTGTATTATTTTCGTATTTACCTTATATCCTCTACCTCCAATTTAGATTAGTAGTCCTGTTTTCTTCTAATGATTTCACTTTTATGCTGACAAGGAGACTCTCATATGTTTGGGAAACGGATCGTGCCCAGCTTGTAGTATACGTTTTCTAATATAAAAATATGAAAAAAGCCAGAGTCGCAGACCCTAATAATTATTTTTTGAAGGTTATACGCCGTTAAAGAAAAATTTACAAAAAAAGGCTTTAATTCAAGTGCTTGTAACTTCTAAACTATCAAATATTAATACTCAAACAAAAGTTTAACCTTTAGACTACCGGCATGGCTCATATATGAGCCACCTGTGACCTTGACAACTACTCTAGAGATATGAGGTGTTTTTATGTATAAATTTTGCACATCAAAAATATCAATTTATAAGGCAAAAATGCCGGCAGTCAAAGGTTAATAAAAAGGTGAGATAAAATAGATGTAATTTAAAAAAGTACGCTCAAATCCGTTAGAATGGAGCAGAGTTATAGCCGAATTAAAAATTAGCAGAAATTTTAACAAAAATTGGACATTACAAATTTTATTGATATTTTAAGCTAAATTTCTCCAAATTCTTAATTTGGCTATAACTCTGCTCCATTCTAATGGATTTAAGTGTACCTTTTTCTAAATTATATCTATTTTATCTCAGTTTTTTATTAAACTTTGGTTTGAGTATTAACGTTTGATTGTTTAGAAGTTATAAGCATTTAAAGCGAAGCGCTTTTTTTGTAAATTTTTCTTTAACAATGTATAAGTTTTGAAAAAACGATTGTCAGGATCTGCAGCTCCGGCTTTTTTCATATTTTTATATTAGAAAACATATACTACAAGCTGGGCACAATCCGTTTCCCAAACATATGAAGATTTCCTTGCGAGTTACTTATAATTATTTGACCTATATATAAAATAAAATCACGATTATCTACGACATAAGGAGAAAATTTGACCGTAAAAAGAGTAAGCATAAAAGTGAAAACATCTTCATTTAATTTGTTAGCCACCTTAAGAAGTAAATTATTCTGCTCCCTAGGGAAAGAAAGTGTTATTTTGTTCTCTCATAGACATAGAAAATAGTACTTTTGCCCTGAAAGTGTAGAGAAAATAATATGTAAGACACGGGATATTTTGATTCTTTGTTGCACTATTTTAACCCTATGTTGTACAGTATTTTTCAAAACGTCATGCAAAAAACTCGGTCTTGCACGTATGGAATGTAGTTTTCACAGTTTGAAGTGTTGAAAAAATAGTGTACGCTGCGCATGCAGCAAGTATTTATTAAGTACTATTAAGTTAGTATCTACAAATTAGGGAATACACGTGTTCCATCTTTACGTAATCATAAATTGTCATAAACCTTTTAGGAATGTGGTATAGTAATCACTTACTGAAGAAACTGAACACCGTCAATGCAACTACTTTGATTTAAAAATTTATTTACTGTTCCCTGAAGACTGTTTGATTGATCAAACTTTTTCTCTGCTACTCCAAACTGCTCACTAAGTATAGCTTCAAATTGGGCAGGATCTACGTTTAACCAACTATCGCTGTCTTCTGGACTTAGCATCTCTCCAAATGTTTCTTTAAATAAAAAAATATATTTGAATTATAAAACACTGAACTCATATTTGCTGAAAGAGTACCATCTTATACTAACGAAGGTATGAATAATTTTTGACGGATTTAAGAAATTTAATCTTTTAAGATCGTTTCATACAATTTTATCATAGTTACTAGCGAAGATCCTCGGTCGCTGACGCTCCCTCGGGCGAATTATTTTAATGTTTTATAATTAGAAATAAAAAAGATTACATAAATAATTAATACATTAAGTAAATATATTGATATATTTTAATATTCTTCAAAATTCTGAAAAAATTCAGGAGAACTACTGGATACCTCTAAAACATATTCCCACAGTTATAGCAATATTTATTATTTTCTTCTTCGATGTCACAGAGAACCACCCATATATATATAATTTAAGGTTGAAAAGGAAGTAGACAAATTAGAGAAAGAGGATATTTATAAGGTAAATGCAAACCGTATGGTCGGGAGTATTGCACCTAACCCCAGGAATTCCGGCAGTGAAGTCATCAAGTGTCGAGAACAACTCGCGATGCAGCTTATACAGCCTGCGACAGCGCTCCCTACCATTCTTTTGATAAGTAAGAGAGGGGGCACTAGAAGAATGAATAATATTTAGTAAAATATATAAGGTTATATAAGTTATATAAGTTATGTGTATTATAATAGATAATAATAATTTAAAAAAATAGCATTCATAGTATCTGTTATAATAATAATTCTTATATTAATATTCAAATAAGTATACAAAGTTATGTAAGTCATGTTATTATAGATATTATTATATTATATTATAGATGATAATAATATAATAAAAATAATATTAATAATAATAACAAAATAGTATATCCACATTTGTAATTCTTCCTTCCTTATTTACTTACGAATATATACATATATATGCATACAAAGTAAGGTGGAGAGCAACGTCGTTAGCTACATAAACCGTATCGAAAATCATTTTCGGCACTCACTGCCGGACACTCCGGGTCAGGTGCAATACACCTGAATGCGGGTTGAATCCAGTAACCTTTTTGTATGTCATTATCGACAAACTATGAATGGACTCCCCTGGGGTCAGGTGTACACCTGACCATACAGGTTGAGTCCTGTATTATTTTCGTATTTACCTTATATCCTCTACCTCCAATTTAGATTAGTAGTCCTGTTTTCTTCTAATGATTTCACTTTTATGCTGACAAGGAGACTCTCATATGTTTGGGAAACGGATCGTGCCCAGCTTGTAGTATACGTTTTCTAATATAAAAATATGAAAAAAGCCAGAGTCGCAGACCCTAATAATTATTTTTTTGAAGGTTATACGCCGTTAAAGAAAAATTTACAAAAAAAGGCTTTAATTCAAGTGCTTGTAACTTCTAAACTATCAAATATTAATACTCAAACAAAAGTTTAACCTTTAGACTACCGGCATGGCTCATATATGAGCCACCTGTGACCTTGACAACTACTCTAGAGATATGAGGTGTTTTTATGTATAAATTTTGCACATCAAAAATATCAATTTATAAGGCAAAAATGCCGGCAGTCAAAGGTTAATAAAAAGGTGAGATAAAATAGATGTAATTTAAAAAAGTACGCTCAAATCCGTTAGAATGGAGCAGAGTTATAGCCGAATTAAAAATTAGCAGAAATTTTAACAAAAATTGGACATTACAAATTTTATTGATATTTTAAGCTAAATTTCTCCAAATTCTTAATTTGGCTATAACTCTGCTCCATTCTAATGGATTTAAGTGTACCTTTTTCTAAATTATATCTATTTTATCTCAGTTTTTTATTAAACTTTGGTTTGAGTATTAACGTTTGATTGTTTAGAAGTTATAAGCATTTAAAGCGAAGCGCTTTTTTTGTAAATTTTTCTTTAACAATGTATAAGTTTTGAAAAAACGATTGTCAGGATCTGCAGCTCCGGCTTTTTTCATATTTTTATATTAGAAAACATATACTACAAGCTGGGCACAATCCGTTTCCCAAACATATGAAGATTTCCTTGCGAGTTACTTATAATTATTTGACCTATATATAAAATAAAATCACGATTATCTACGACATAAAGGAGAAAATTTTGACCGTAAAAAGAGTAAGCATAAAAGTGAAAACATCTTCATTTAATTTGTTAGCCACCTTAAGAAGTAAATTATTCTGCTCCCTAGGGAAAGAAAGTGTTATTTTGTTCTCTCATAGACATAGAAAATAGTACTTTTGCCCTGAAAGTGTAGAGAAAATAATATGTAAGACACGGGATATTTTGATTCTTTGTTGCACTATTTTAACCCTATGTTGTACAGTATTTTTCAAAACGTCATGCAAAAAACTCGGTCTTGCACGTATGGAATGTAGTTTTCACAGTTTGAAGTGTTGAAAAAATAGTGTACGCTGCGCATGCAGCAAGTATTTATTAAGTACTATTAAGTTAGTATCTACAAATTAGGGAATACACGTGTTCCATCTTTACGTAATCATAAATTGTCATAAACCTTTTAGGAATGTGGTATAGTAATCACTTACTGAAGAAACTGAACACCGTCAATGCAACTACTTTGATTTAAAAATTTATTTACTGTTCCCTGAAGACTGTTTGATTGATCAAACTTTTTCTCTGCTACTCCAAACTGCTCACTAAGTATAGCTTCAAATTGGGCAGGATCTACGTTTAACCAACTATCGCTGTCTTCTGGACTTAGCATCTCTCCAAATGTTTCTTTAAATAAAAAAATATATTTGAATTATAAAACACTGAACTCATATTTGCTGAAAGAGTACCATCTTATACTAACGAAGGTATGAATAATTTTTGACGGATTTAAGAAATTTAATCTTTTAAGATCGTTTCATACAATTTTATCATAGTTACTAGCGAAGATCCTCGGTCGCTGACGCTCCCTCGGGCGAATTATTTTAATGTTTTATAATTAGAAATAAAAAAGATTACATAAATAATTAATACATTAAGTAAATATATTGATATATTTTAATATTCTTCAATATTCTTCAATATTGTTTACTGCACTACTGGTTTTACTTAAATGTACATGACTATAGATTTTTTATATCTTTTTATATGTTTCAACAATAAGCCGATGTGTACTAATATAATTCGATAAAATTCGATATACTTCGATATACTTTATATTTCTTTTTATGTCGCTGAATTCAGACGATTGCCGTTATTTGCCTTCTTATAAATAAGGAAATCAATGCCAATAGAAAAAAATTTTTCTTGTCACTTAATGCAGACAATGACCAATATTTGCTTTCTTATAAATAATTAAATCAAAGATAATAGAAAAAATTTTTTGTTGTGTAATGCAAACGATTACTGTTATATGTCTTCTTATAAATAATGAAATCAATGACAATAGAAAAAAATTTTGTATTAATCTGTAATATCTGTAATCTGCATTATTTAATATAGATTAATTTTATTATAATTTAGTTTTTAATTATTATTAACGACTTCATTAAAAACTCTAATAGTTGTACATGTTATAATATTATAATATTATAATCTTTTCTCTTTTTCTTTATTTTTGACTATATTTCCCTCTGTATTTGTTAAAATCATTGATAATTTGAAAAATTTTAGTTTTAAATTTTTTTCACCTTAACTCTTGATAATTCGACGTATAATTGAACATGACTAAATACTGGTCTAGGTAAAAAAGACCTACTTTTTCAAATGAGTATCCTTGTGATTTGTTTACTGTCATAGCTAAACTTGGCCTTATAGCAAATTATTACAACGTTCTTTTTATATGACAATTAGGAAGGATGGTGTATAAAAAAATAATAAGATTTTGTTATTTTTATTATACTATTAATTAATTCAATTTAATTTAATTATACAAATGAATTTCAAAAAAATTCAAGATACTTATAGTTTAAAAAAAAATCGTAACGGTGGCGCGCGTGTTAGTGGATAAGGAAGATTGTTTTGACAAGTTCTCTTAATGATACGCCTGTCAAAACATCTAAGGAAAAGGTATAGGATCGCCGGTTACACCACGAGGATGCTTCCCGACTTGGACCTAGTTCTCCGTACGGATAAGCCGGTCCTTACCTTGTTGGTCGATTCCAGGAAAGGAACTGAGATGCTAAATATAGGACTTAGGCCCTTTATATACATGTAAGTATCCCGCCAATTTGACACACCGATACAAAAAAGGTACGTATGTATTAAATTTAAATTATAAACAATTTATAAAAAATTTGATTCAATATAAAAAAATAACATTCAAAAATATAAGTTTTTACAATAATCTTAACATAAATAAAAATATAATTATTATGTAATTAAACAATCTAAAATCTAGTAATATATAGCTATTTGTTTATTGTTCACTTTGCAATAAACATCAGCAATATATTATACTGTAACGGTATTTTGCAATTATTAATATATAAATTAATAAAATTAATAAGCCGTTAAAAACAATAGTCTCTATGCGATCGGCCGCTCAGTAATAATACAAAAACCAAACGTATATGCGGAGGCGGCGGTATTCTTTTATCTAGCGAAACGCGAAAGGAAAGGTGAATAATTTGAAATAAGCAAAGAATCACAATTTGAATAAAATAAATAAAGAAATATATTCTTAAATTACTTCGCTATATAAACACGTGTCGTTGCACGCGAGTACGCAGGTCGGGAAATACGTTAAATAAATAAAGAGAGCAAGAGAGAGAGAGACTACAGAACTGACACTTACAGTGCGTAGTTTGCAATAGAAGATCGACTCCAGTGGATGAAATCTGCGTTGTCGCTTTTCTCTCCTCTCTGCTGGGAACACTGGGTTGCGTAAACGCTAACAAAATGCAAAGTTCGAACAACACACTAAAATTCGTCTTTAAACAACACCAGAATCAAACAACTCTCAAAATCTCTACGAGGCGAAATCAATCACGGCCGAGCTAAGTCTCCTTATTCGTGTACTCGCAAGTCTCGATTCTCTCTCTCTCTCCCTACTCTTTTCCCTTAACGAAGGTCCGCGATAATCGCCGAAAATCGTCGAACGCCGACTTGTAACAGCTGTATAATGATTAGTACATAGGCTAGACAGAGAGAGAGAATATAACGAAGAAATATGATATTATTCTAATATCACATTAAATTCGTTATAATACATAGAATATAAAAAAATGACAGTATGTAAACTATTTTAACAATACATAGTTGTAAATATTATTTAAATCGTGTATTTATTATTCATTTATTTATAGGTTATCTCAGCACGTGGATTTGGAGACGTCAACATCAAAGGTTGGCGGTTTGGTGATACAGTTGGCAGCAGTACATCCCTATGACACGCGGGAAATTCAAATATAGATAAGTATTTTTCATGACTTATATACAATTTAAATTTAAATAATTACTAACTTCTTTTTTTTTATTTTAGAAAATGGACTGCTGCATTTGCCCCCCCCCCCCCCAAAATTAAAACAAATTTTTATTTTTTTTTTATTTTTTTTTTTTTATAAATTAAGTACTAAAAAAAAAATTTTATTAATTTAAATTATCTACATTAGTATTCTCATTACTAGACTCATGTAGAGAACAAAACCGCCCAGGAGCATCTCGTTGTGTCTTAATTTCTTCTTCTACTAATTTTAGTTGCATTTTTAGCAACTTATATGTCTTCTTTGTAAGTCGAATCTGCTTTTTTAACACCCGCCTTAGTTCCTTGGGATGCATCTATAATTCTTTCCACTCTTTTGTGTCAAGCTCCAAATATTCTTCATCAGAGTCTTCGCCGAATAAGGAATTTAAATTTTTCTTTTTTTTCTCAGCCTTTTTATGCGCCTGTAAATTTATCTTCTTTATATCTCTTTCTTTAATATCTAATTTCTTAAAATTTTCTATTACTGTTGCATTAGACCTTAATTCTATCTTTGGTACGTAGTATCTCATCCAAATCTTGACTCTTTTGATTTTATCTTCCACTTCGTATTTGTTTCTTAATTCCGCAATTTCTCCTTCGTAAGATGTACGACCATGGAAAAGATCATACAGCTCTTTATCTCTTTGTAAACGTTGATTTTGTTCGTTCATTGTTTGAATTAAAATATCCATTTTCCTTTCCAGACGTCTGCGCATTTTCCGCCGTTGTAGTTTTCCAGGCATTTCTATAATAATATGGTCTTAGTAGAGATATATGAAATTTCCCACGAATTTTCCCATTTTCATGCTCCAACAAATATGTAGAAACACCAATTTTTTCCACAACCACATAAGGACCTTCATACAAAAACAAAAATTTAGAAATAATATCATATTCAGCCTCAGAAAAATTACATGCACGAATCATAACCTTAGAACCAATTGAAAATTCAACATTTTTAATGTTATGTTTTAACTTTTCAGCCCGTTTTTATCCTTTATTTTTGATTCTTTCAAAAACTAATTGAAGCTTCTCATCATAACTAATTTCATCAATAGATTCTTTCTTAATCTTGTGTTTTGCTTTTTTTCCAGATACGCGCAATCAGACTGTCCTAAAAAAAGAGATACATAGCGAAAAAGAGAAAGGGAGACAGAGAAAGAGAGAGAGAAGGAGCGAATTTTTTAAATAGGGGTTGTGTAAGAAAAAGCTGCAGTGTATGAGATCAAAAGACGCAGCGATCTAACAATTCCCGTAAAAAAATGATTTCATGTGTCACACATGTAATTAACATGTACACTACATGTATTCAGGTACACGTAGCCTACATGTACCTTATGAAAATTTCTACATTTTGTACGTGTCGCCTATGTGTAGCTTCCATGTAGATATTGTAAATATATTTAGTGTATTTGAGATATTTATGGAATGCACTCTATAAACATCTTAAATACACTAAATATTTATATCTACACATAAGCTACATGAGTGTTCAGGTTGAAAAAAGAAAGTATCCACAATCTTATAATATACATATTCGTTATACATTCGGCAGATATCACATGTATAAAATATCAACCCCACACGAACCAAACACGAATGTACGTGAATTTCTAATATGGGATTCGGTCACAAGATACATGCATGATCCATGTTTTAAACAACATGTCGTACACAAGTTTTTTATATGTGTATTGCATGTAATTTTTTTTACGCGGGTAATAATACCAGTGACGGTAGAATCACGGTATACGCGAGTAAAATCGGAATAAATAGAGACCTGGATTCCAAAATTATAAGAGATAGGTTAGCTAGGTACGAAATTAGACGTAATTTCGGACCATCGTCTGCTGACTGGAATGCAGCAGTAGACGAGGCTAACCCGAATATTGAAATAGATTTGTCACTAACGCATTCAGAAACAGAAAATATTTCAATATTGCTATAGATACAGCTCCAGCAAAAAGTAGTAAAGCAAGAAGGATGCTTTATATTCAATTGCCAACCGGTCAATCAAGAGGACAATACCGAGATCCAATCTCCATAAGTAATGAGAATTTGTTATCATTATCGGAAATGGAATATGGACCGGAAATGCAATCGGCTATAAGGGAAAACAGCAACGGGAGAAAAGATATGCAGCGATTGAATAATGAATGAATTTAAGAATAAGCAGCGCGACTAATCGTCCTCAAGCATAATCTACAGCATATAGATTAAGTCCAACGTCACCAGTATGTAATAGTTCGATGATGGAATTAACGCATACAATACCAAGCTTAACGACGACACAGTTAAGCATAAGTTCGACTTCTTATTATTACATCCACACATTAGCCCCTTCGTCTCCCACAAACCCAAACCTAATAGATAACCCATTTACTTAATAGACAGCTCCAGTTATCACATACAGTACCAATATTTATACAGACACCCGACCCAGAACTACCCAAACAGTCCAACCAGCAGCATTCCGTCTAATAAACACAAACCCCTTTTCCCCTATTTCACTCGTACCTAATCGCCAGGTTGCAGACAAATTACAGCATTACGGCATTATACAGTCATTAATTCCGCCCTATTTTGCACAAGCTAACCCTGTAGAAAGGGTCAATAGGAATTTAAAACCGATGATAAACAGCTTCATTGAGGAAGATCATCGCGAGTGGGATCGACACTTAGGAGAGTTCTGCTTCGTTCTCAATACAGTCGTCCACTCTACAACTAAATACAGCCCAGCATTTTTAAAGTTTGGCAGAAACCCTATCGCAACAGCTCTCATAAGAAAGCACCTAGAGTCCACAGACCCCCCTCCAACACCAAGTACAGCAGCATGGACCGAAAGACTACGTAGACTTCCAGCAATGTATGATCTTGTTAGAAGACATATAGACATGGCCGTAACTAATAAAACCAGATATTATAATAAATGGCGTAGACTGATACAATACCAAGTTGCCGATCGAGTGCGTCGACGTAATAGGGTATTGTTCTCAAAAGACAATGATTTTGCAGCAACAATGGCACCAATTAACATAAGCCCCGCGAGAGTAGTAGAAGTAGTTTCAGCAAATTATTATATAATTCAGGACGAAGAAACCAAGCGAAGAGTTAAAGTCTATGTAAATGATTTAAAGCGTTATATCCCCCCTAGAAACATTATATAACCTAAAATTCATTCTTCCCCTTTGCAGCGCCCGATAGCACAAGATACAGCAAAACAATCCAAGCAGCAATAACCCACCTAGAAAGCGAGGTAGACCGTGAAAGATACATCTAAAACACCCGTTCAATAGCGAGATTGGCTAGTACAAGCGAATAAAGAAATAAAAGGTTAAGTAGGTTAAATTTTTTACAAATAATAAGAACCAAACCTGATAATAGCAACAGGTAAGTAATAAACTAGATTAGGAAATAAGAATAAATATTTTCGGTAGCATGGAAAGAGCAGGAAATTCGGCGTCGGCGGCGCAGAGAAGCCGAGATCGTGGCCGCTTCATTGTCCGGCCCATGGAGATGCCAAGACCTGGGCAGGACCTGGAGAGGGTCCTCGAAAGATTGAAGTTAACAGAAGAAACCGCAGATACCCCTCCAGGAGCAGGCCAACGCACAACCTGCCCAGGTACCAGGGGATGCGTTCGGGGAGGGCGATATTTATGCGCCGACCCTAACTTCCGCCTAGCAGCTCCGAAGGCGGAAGTAGCCGCCCTCACCCCTGTGACTCCCACCTACTCAGATCCCATCGTCTACAGCGCCCCTACAGCCACTTCCACACCGCCATCCCAACTACCCTTCCTTTATATCCCAGCCTTCTTTCCCCAACCGATCTTTTTCCCGCCCAGTCCTGGATCCGTCCACGGGCATGTATACTTACGTACATGTTCCCGTGAACATGCCCCCTCCCTGCCCCGTTTCCAACCTACCCACACCCATTACAGCTCTCTTATCCCTACCTGCTTCCCCATCTACACCTTCACCAAAGCATGTCCCTAAATATCCAAGAACCCATAGACACCCAACCCCAACCATCCACATCCAAGACCCCACCGTCCCTAATGTCCAAGCCCGTACAGCCCCCTACAACCAACGCAGTGGGGACAATTCCAAGGATGAGCGGGATTATCCCGGCGGAAGCACGTATGTCCCAGCCCGATCCGAGCGAATGTCGCCCAGGGTGTTCGATTTGTGGAGGGATGGGAAATAGCTGGAGGAATTGCCCCTTTCCAAATGCAGTTTTTTGCAGAAACTGCGGGAGGAAAGGGGTATTCTCCAAAAACTGCCCCAGCTGCGCAGACGGCTACTGGGAGATGCAGAGGAAAATGGGAGAGAGGAAATAACCTTCCCTCCTCTACTACTTCCCTATAACATTTTCCTTGCCATAGCCCTTCCCCCACCCAAGCGGCCAAAATATATTGTGACAAGGTGGATTTAATCCATTTGTCATATAGATGCCAGCATTACCGACACCGCGAAGCGGCGCGGTATCGGTAGCATATAAGAGCAATAAGCAGGCGCTACGACCAGTGCGGGCGTAGCGCAGTGGTTAGCGTGAACGCCTTCGGATCCGAAGGGGCTCGGGTTCAAGACCCGACGCCCGCTTCATTTTTTATTCAGCACTTAAAAAGTCTCATGCCACAATGGCGCCCAACGTGGTTTTTCGGCATCGGCACGTTTTTTTTTATATACGTTAAAATGGCGTCGATACGCAATATATAGCCGATGTTAAATTCACGGGATTTACTTTTATACATTTATTAAAATTATATATAGCAGCAGCAAAAATTAAAATATTGAAATTGAATTTTGATTATATAGTTATGATAGAGTAAGCAGCAGCAATTCTTATATTAGAAAAATTGTGAACGTCAAGCGCACGTAATTTAATAAATTTAAGTATAGGAGCCGTAGCCATTTTTCCCTCCCCCCGCGTGAAGCACACATACGGGCAGGAGGAAGCAGCCGCGTGGCCATATTTTCGGCCATATTTAATTTCTAAACACGTGGAAAAATAATAGCCACACGTGATTCAATTTAATTAATTCAATAATTAAATAAATATAACTTGTTTTTTTTCTCTTTATATATATTTTGAATTTGTGCACAATATTTCCATATATTGTATACCTGTATTTATTCCCAATACGCAAATTAACATTTTGTTTCGCTTTTCCCCCCCTTCTCTCATCACAGCCATACCACTTATTAATATAAGCCGTTATTTTAATTTTTTGCATAGTGCTATCGACAAATTAATAGTTTTTTTTTGTTGCTTAATATAATTTATATATAAAAAGTCAATAATATTTTCATTTTCCTTTCCGGCAGAAGCTGCAGTTTAAGTAATAAATAATTTTACAAAGCAGTATTTAAATAATACATAATAAATAAATTTTTATTTTTTCGTGCAAATTAAAAACACTAGTTCTTTTGTTTTTATTTCTTATTTTCGCAGCTAGCAGCCAATTAATTAATATTAATTAAACTTTAATTTTGCTTTTAACAAAGTAATAATTTAGCAAATTAGCACATAAAAATCAATTTAATTTTTTTTTTCTTCCCTTCTTTTCATTTGCTTTCAACTAATTGCATTTAATAACCCCATTTCGCAGCAAACTTAATAATTTTTACGCCTTTCCCTATCAGCAGCCAAGAAACCTAAAAACCCGATATATTTTTATTACCCTTGCCTAATTTACCTTATTTTGGATTGTTTCTCCCCTAAATAGTATTTAAGCAGATAACTAGCATATAAGAAACTTCAGCTTTAATTTTTCGTTTTTAACGTTGGGCTGTTAGTTTAATAGCAATAAGTATTGAGCTGCAGATTTATTGCGCCGAACTTATACCCTTCCCTTCTTAATTATTGATAGAATAATTAAGTTTAAATTCAAAATAGCAGCTAACTACAAATTAGGTAGTAAAATAAATATTGATAATGTAGCACAAGGTGCAGCAATAATTAGGCGCACAATAAATAATACCGCCGATGGGAAAATTACAATTTATTGTAATCAGCTTGACCTGAACATCGACGACGATATACGCACAATTCGTGATCGCGTAGCGCGATACGAATTAATCAAAAATTATGGCCCCTCAGCAGCAGAATGGAGACCAGAAGAAGATGGACGACACTTGGAAGAATTTAGCCCAATAGAAGAAGAATCTCTCCTGGATCTCTCATTAACACAATCCGAAATAACGAATTTCCCTCCCCCTCCCCGAGCAGCAAGAGCACAAAATATTACATCTGGTCGGATGCTATATGTGGAACTGCAAACCGGACAATCGCAAGGACGGTACCAGGATCCACTGACGATGGAGGAGCCAACGGAATGCAATGAGGCGATAAATGGAAGACTGCTATATCCAGCATATCGTCCACAAGCACAATCAACGTGCAGGCATTTAAGGACGCCGTCTCCATCTGAGCAACAGCAGCAAAGATTTTTATTAGAACCGATTGTTCCAGAATTATTATATACATCGCCAAGCACAACCGTATCGTTATTGGGAATAAACTCAACGTCGTATTACCCAATTATTACGCTTGCTCCAACCATACCGACAGATGAAAATTTAGCAAATAACCCCTTCGTGCCAAATACAACTCCCGCAGCAACACAAAGCACACACGTATATACGAACTCGCAGCCAAGAACGACAAGCAGCATACAACCTTCAGCATTCAGAGCAGTGCAACAAACAGCAACAGAGCGAAGAATGAATGAACGTAACCAAATGAACCCTAACGACCCGAGAAGCAGCACACACACAAGCAGCAGCAGAAAAATTCTCCCCAGCGTGCAATGGGAAGACGAGTTAGCAGAGCAGCAGCAACGACGACAACAGGCACAACAGAGCAGCATAACCGAAGAGCCTCAAATCCAAAACTTAAATCCTGAAAGAAATACAACATTTAGCATTCCCTTTCTCCAGCAGCAGCAATATCCCCCACAGCAGCAGCAGCAGCAGCAGCAAGCAAATACGTCGATTCCATCTTTTAGGAATTGTTATTCAAATTGCAGCAATTTAGAGGATTCGCTTTTCACTAGAGAGAAAAGAACGGTAGAAATTTTCTCCAGATATCATATCCAGTTCAAAGGCACAAGGAAAAGCGATCCAGAAACATTTCTAAGTAATCTCCAGGAATGCAAGGAGACATATAATCTTTCGATGGACGACATAATCAAAGCTCTCCCATCCGTGCTCGACGATGAAGCATGGGATTGGTTCAAGAGAGAAAAGAGCAGCTGGCGAAATTTTATTGATTTTGTCGACGCAGTGCGACTGCAATATGGATCGGAGGAAATCCAGAGCAACTTGCGGCAAATAGTAGAAAATCGCACGCAAGGTCCAAATGAAGACATCTCGACGTATCTGTCAAACTTACGAGGGATATTGGACCAGATTAAACCTCCGCTTCCGCTAGCAGATCAATTGGACAGAGCATTTCGTAATTTGCATCCTAGCTACAGATGCAAATTAGAAAGAAGCCAATTTGAATTATTTAAAAATTCAGCAGTTACTAAACGTGCGTATGTATATCTGATTATTCACATAATTGACAATGGTAAACTTCATTCTCACTATAAAAAGCAGTTTCCTTTGCCTTGTATAAATATAAAAGTCCATTTTTATATAAATACAAATAATAGCAACATATGTGCTAACTATGCAGTTTGCATACACTGTTATAAATATAAATTTTCTTTTTCATGCAAATAAAAATATTAGCAATGTACTTGCTAAATGTGCACTTTAGGTACACTATTGTAAATACAAATTTTTTATTTTACACAAATTAAAATTTTAGCAATGTACTTACTGAATGTGCGCTTTACGTACACTGTTGTAAATATGTATTTATTCTTTTATACAATTTAAAATTTTAGCAATATACTTGCTAAATGTGCACTTTACGTACACTGTTCTAAATATGTACTTATTCTTTTATACAAATTAAAATTTTAGCAATGTACTTGCTAAATGTGCATTTTACGTACACTATTTTAAATATAAATTATTTATTTTACATAAATTAAATTTTTAACAATGTACTTGCTAAATGTGCACTCTACGTACACTATTGTAAATACAAATTTTTTATTTTACACAAATTAAAATTTTAGCAATGTACTTGTTAAATACAAATTAAAATGTTATCAATGTATTTGCTAAATATGTCCTTTACGTACGTAGTTTATCTTCCAAGAAAAGAGGAATTTAATAGCAAACTATTCTATGATTAAAAACATATACCGTACATAGAATGTTACATCTACGCAAATTTCTTATTTTATACAATTTAAAATATTAGTTATATATTTTCTAAACGTATGTATAATTATGACAAATATATTAATAAATATATCTACTGTTAAATACATAATTAGTAATTTTAATTATTTTATTAGAATATTATAATTATGAAAGTGTATTATTTTTCTATTATCAATACAAATTCACCATGTATTACTGTACATTTATTGTTCTGCTTTAGAAATGGTTTTATAACGAAGTTACGAGTGTTTCACCTCTTAAATTCACTTTGTGATTTTAAATATGATCAATAATCCTAATAGTAATAACCTCTGCCTGTGAGGTCATTTGAATGCAATGGGACTCTGTACAGAAAGAACTAGTAATTAGTTTCTACCTTTAATTAGAATTTAGAAAAATAAAATTGTAACTTATTTTATCTCCGATATCATGTTGTATATCAATAATATCTACCTTTTTTATGATAGCAGATCATAGAAAGTACTCCTAGCTTTCTAATGTTCAGTGTAGTGGATGCAACTTACTCTATAAATCCCATACTATCCAGCACAAACCAACTAGTTCTCTTTAAAATAACAAAAGTTACCTATAAAAAGTTAAAAATGAATTTGATTTCAAATTTTAAAAATGAATTTGATTTCAAATTTTAAAAATTAATTTGGGAAAATTCTAAAAAATAATTTGTTGAGAAAGGAAAGATACTATTCAACAAGCATAAAATATAACCTGAACTTCTGCGACAAATAATCTTCGCTAAACTCACCTTACATTATGAGGAAGCTTTCTTTGGTACATTTTGGAACTATTATGCCCAGACCAGGCAAGTCAGGACGATGCTGATGTATGCATTCATCTTTAACAGATTTTGCAGCAGCTGTAAATAGATAAATCAATTAATATAACAATTTTAATGCACTATAACCAAAAAAGAATAGATAAAGGAAGAAGAGGTGATTGGCAACATTTAAACAGTATTTTCAAGTATAAAATAATAATTAATTAACTCAAATTAAAACAGTCCAAGAACTCATGAATATTATATATTATATAAACTAGTGTATAATATACTTTTTAAGAACAGCTGCTCAATAACATGCAGTACTCAGCAAATATATTATAAATATATTACACTGTCACTTAATAAATCTGAAATAATGTAGAGCGATTGTAAAACTAATAATGTTAACAATAACGTACAAGATAAATAGTACTGCATGCAATAAAATTATAACATATAATAACATATATAAATACAGATATACCGCGTGACAATGTGACAGACTATGATAATGCAACATGTGTTGACTACTTACTAACCTATAAAAAGTATATTCAATAGTATGCAAAAATTATTGTATACTTTGATTATGTAATACGCTAGATATTTTTTAAGAGTAGACTTGATAAATACAGTTTGTATATGACATTTGTATATAGCACATACAATTATGCTGCAAGAGCAATGTTACAGTAAATTTTTTCTCTAGACTAATTACTTACTGAATTCTATAACGCTACACTTCTTACATTATTCCACCTTTTATTTGTATAACATGTTCTTTTATACTTACTCCATAAGATATGTTCAAAGTATCTCTTAAGTTCCCAGAGCATATTGACGGCAAATGTTTCGTTTTCAAGTATAAAAGTAAACACACCATTTTTCGTTCTAAGTTATGTTTGGCGTTCAAAAACATCAAGCTTCCGGGTTAAACTTTACGTTCAACAGCAGTTCACTAATTTTCACTCCAAGTACACATCAATCTTAGCAAAAAAAGAATGGATACCATGTCCACGAGCGACCATGCCGATTCATGCATAAAAATTTTGTAGAAACCGCGAACTATAGCCGAATTGTACTATTCCATCTAACAGCTTAACGGACCAAAAGAAGCGCGCATGCTTCTAGATCCTGTAGAGGTATAATTCGGTAGCCAAAATAAACTTTTTATCTATTTTAATTTATATGAATGTGTACGTCATGGCGTAAGTTCGATTTAACAATTAATTATTTTCATAAGTTACAAAAGGTTACGAATTTTATTTATAATAATAAATATTCCTGCTATTTCTAGTGTAAGTAAAAATATCCACGCGCTCGTACCTACGAGGCTAGTCAACTAGACGCGACGTGAAATTCGACTAGCCTCCTAGATCCTCAAGAGGTGTATTTGGATAGCCAAAATTAATTTTTTATTTATTTTTATTTACATGAATGTGCCCGTCATGGCGTATTTCGATTTAGCAATTAATCATTATCATTAGTTACAAAAGCTTACGTATTTTATTTATAATAATAAATATGCACGCTATTTCTCGTGTAAGTAAAAATATTCGTACGCTCGTACCTACGAGGCTAGTCGACCAGACGCGACGTGAAATTCGACTAGCCTTCTAGATCCTCCAGAGGTGTATTTCGGTAGCCAAAATTAATTTTTTATCTATTTTAATGTATATGATTGTGCTCGTCATGGCGTATTTCGATTTAACAAATAATAATTTTCATTAGTTACTAAAGGTCACGAATTTTATTTATAATAATAAATATTCCCGCTATTTCTCGTGTAAGAAAAAATATTCGCACGCTCGTACCTACGAGGCTAGTCGACCAGATGCGACGTGAAATTCGACTAGCCTTCTAGATCCTCCAGATGTGTATTTCGGTAGCCAAAATTAATTTTTTATCTATTTTAATTTATATGATATGATTATATCTATTATATGATTATATATGATTATATGATTATATTTAATTTATATTATATGAATGTGCCCGTCATGGCGTATTTCGATTTAACAATTAATAGTTTTCATTAGTTACTAAAGGTTACGAATTTTATTTATAATCCAAAGGCGCGATAGCGCCTGACGCAAGTATAGGCGCGAGAGCCATTATATACAGCTAACTAGCCCCCCCCCCCCCCAAATTTTTATTCTTTAACCACTTCAATATTAGTTATTTATTTTGTGCTATTGGCCACGCATTACTTTCCTTATCGCTAACCCTCACTGTACAACAAGTTTTGTCCGAATTCATTCACGCATATTCAAGACAATCGATGCCAAAGATATTGCTTGCTGAATTCCTTTTCTCGATTTTTGCTTCTTCCCTTTTTTCGTCTCCCTATGTATATATATGTCTATAGAAAGTAAAAAGAGATAGCGATATGGGAGATGTGTGAGACAGAAAGACAGCGTTGCGCGTTAGCCGGTCAAAAAACGCGTACAGAGGTCTTAACGATTGGCAGCAGGGTTGCCAGATGGCGATTTTTTCTCCTTGTTGCTCTTGCTTAATAAACATCAATATACGTAAGAGAGAAAAGGAAAAAAATCGCCAACTGGTCACTCTGATTGGCAGGACATTTAGTTTAGATGTGGCAGCAAGCGGGCGCTATATTATACTGCTACTGTCAGCTCAGTACTCTCTGTTGACATGCATTTTGTTTGGTTATAGTTTTATATCAAAGTATAAAGTATTCAACATTCATTTATTGTGACAAATTTTTTTATTAATTTAAATTTTCTGAATATTCTGATTAAAAATTAATTTTTTTAATTTTTTATAATCATAGGAAGGTTGTTGATACAATGCTTTGCACATTGCAGTCAAAGTCACACAAAGTCCACAAATGTGTAAATTAAAATTTTGGTACGTTGGACATCCAGAATTTGTTAAAATGTTTTATGATGAAATCGATAAAACCAAAAGTTATGTAGATAGGGCATACATGTTACAAGATTTTGTTTAGACATGGTGAAATTCACTACAGCTCCAGTGATTGGAAATGAATAATACACTTATTATATTACTCGAGTAACTGGGAAGTTCATTCAGATTATATGCAAGCTATCATGTGATGAATTGTTTATCAAGTAGTTTGTTTTAGTTTTATTTATTTGCCAGAAAGTCTCTCGAGAGCATATATTCATGAAATGAAATAGAAACTTTACATATATAAGATAGTTTGCGTATAATCTCAATAGACTTCCCAGTGACTCCAGTCTAGTGGATATAAATTAAGAATTGTTTAAACATGGTGAAATTCACTACAGCTTCAGTGATTGGAAATAAATAGTACAATATTATTATATTACTCGAGTAACTGGGAAGTCCATTCAGATTATATGCAAGCTATCATGGGATGAATTGTTATCAAGTAGTTTGTTTTAGTTTTATTTATTTGCCAGAAAGTCTCTCGAGAGCATATATTCATGAAATGAAATATAAACTTTACATATATAAGATAGTTTGCGTATAATCTCAATAGACTTCCCAGTGACTCCAGTCTAGTGGATATAAATTAAGAATTGTTTAAACATGGTGAAATTCACTACAGCTTCAGTGATTGGAAATAAATAGTACAATACTATTATATTACTCGAGTAACTGGAAAGTCCATTCAGATTATACACAAGCTATCATATGTGTTGAATTCTTATCAATTGGTTTGTTTTACTTTTATTTGTTTGGCACAGAGTCTCTTGAGAGGATATATTAATGAAGTAAAATAAAAACTTTATATATATATATATAAAATAGCTTGCGTATAGTCTCAATAGACTTCCCAGTGACTCCAGTCTAGTGGATATAAATTAAGAATTGTTTAAACATGGTGAAATTCACTACAGCTTCAGTGATTGGAAATAAATAGTACAATATTAACTCGAGTAACTGGGAAGTCCATTCAGATTATATTAGCTTATACGTTTCAGTAGAGCAATAGTTCTACTTTCTTCTTTCTTTAAAGGACAATTTTTACTTTTTACCCTATTGTAAAGAGTAATTTTTATTTTTTGCACTGTTCAAAGAGTAATTTAAGTTGTTTAGTCGTTTAAAAGGCGTTGTTTTGGGATTTTTAACGCTACTTAAAGAGTAGTAAAGTCATCAAATTACTCATTTAAGGTTCAGTTTTTACTCTTTGGGGTTAAGAGTGTGTGAAGAAACTTTTTTAATTTAACTGAATTTTCCTGAACGAAATATCAGATCCAAATTACACGGATCTGCACCTTTCAACATAAATATTATAATTAATATATTACATAAAAAATTTAAAAAATTCATAACAGGTAGCTTAAAACAAAAGCAAGGGCATAGCGTTTTGATTTTTTAGAAATAATAATTTTTTTAATAATAATTGAGTAAACATTTTTTAGATGCTAATTATTAGTAAATAAGGCATAAACTTTGAACGCAAACATTGTAATTTTAAATAATCAATTTAAAAATTTAGAAAATTTTGGGTATATTGCTAAAACATTCAGACTAAGACATTCATTGCCGAAGACATTTTTAAGTTTTAATAATCACAAAATATAAATTAAAAATAGATGGATTTCATTAATCAATAGGTAAAGCAAAAAAATTTTTTTGTACATAGTTTATAGGAACAACACGAAAAAAATATCGCATTTCTGCGCTGAAGCGTACAAATTTTTTAGCGACTTTACAATGCGATGGTTATTGTTATTAGCATTGAAAAAATTTTGATTCTACATACTCTGATGTAGAATTTTGTGCTGTTTCAGAATCACTGGTCAAATATTTAGCCAGATTTAAAGGAGAAATGACGAACCAATTTAAATACTACAAAAAACACCAATATTAATTAAAAAAAAACTTTTACTCCTTTTTTTCAGAATGTTTTTGCAAATACCTATAATCTATGCTCAAAATATGAAGAAAAGTGAAGAGAATAGTTGCTGTTTAAATCAGTATTTTTTTAATAATACACGCTTTTTCAAATTATTGTTAATTTATCGAATAAGGAACCTTGAATCATCATAATAACATATATTATAGCTTCATTGATAAACATAAATATCTTACCATATAGTTTATACATAGCGGGATCTATATGGCCATCGTAAATGTATCAAGAAAGTAACAAATCGTAAATTTTCGTTCATTTCAGGCGTTATTTGCAGATTATAAGGTAGATAAAAAATTTTTTTCACTAAAAGTAACTTGTTTAAAGTGCAACTATTCTCTTCGCTTTTCTTCACATTTTGAGTGTACATTATATTTTTTTAAGTATACATTATATTAGCGATATAATTGTAAAAAACTCGAGAACAAATTTTTTTTTTCAAATTTTGGTGTTTTTTTGTTTACATTGGTCTTATCATTTTTGCTTTAAATCTGGCCAAAATTTTGACAAGGGATTCTGACAGCAGAAAATCTTACGTCAGAATGTCTAGAAGCAAAATTTTTTTTGTAACACGCACGAATTTCGCGTTTTTGCGCTCTAAAAATAGGGTCTAAAGTATAATTAAAGTTTAATTAAAAAAAATGCAATGTATGGTATGGTAAAAAATACTTTCAGTACTTGTGATTTCAGTACTTCTATTGCAGAAACTTTTTATGAAGTTTAAGCAAAATATATAAATTTTAATTAAAATAAATCTATGGTATCGTAAAAAATACATGTCGATAATTCCGCTTTGATTTCAGTACTTTCTATTGCAGAAACATTATGAAGTTTAAGCGAAAAATATATATAAATATTTAAGGTTACGAGTTTTATTTATAATAATAAATATTCCCGCTATTTCTCGTGTAAGTAAAAATATTCGCACGCTCGTACCTACGAGACTAGTCGACCAGACGCGACGTGAAATTCGACTAGCCTTCTAGATCCTCAAGAGGTATAATTCGGTAGCCAAAATAAACTTTTTATCTATTTTAATTTATATAAATGTGTACGTCATGGCGTATTGAGATTTAACAATTAATAATTTTTATTAGTTACTAAAGGTTACGAGTTTTATTTATAATAATAAATATTCTCGGTTTTCTCGTGTAAATAAAAATATCTATTTTATAATTTGTATCTATTTTAATTTATAAGAATGTGACCGACAATGCGCAAATTTCAAATTATAAGTAATAATGACTTTTTACAATAGAGTATGTATTTTATTTTTAAGAATAAAAATTCCCTGCGAGGCTAGTCGACCAGACGCGACGTGAAATTCGACTAGCCTTCTGGATCCTCAAGTGGTGTAAATCGATAGCTAAAATGATTTTTTTATTTAATTCAATTTATATGATTGTGTCCGTTATGTGTAAATTCGATTAAACAGTTAATAATTTTCAGTAGTTACAAAATATTATGTATTTTATTTTTAACAATAAATATTCTCGCTATTTTTCGTGTAAGTAAAATATTCGCTCACTTAGACGTACGAGGCTAGTCGACCAGACGTGACATTCCACTAGCCTTCTAGATCCTCAAGTAGTGTATTACTTGAATGATTTTTTAGTATTCCAACATTTACCAATAACGTGAAGTTGTGTGTCTTTATTATATTTAGTAGGATACTGTCGAGTTTTTTAAAAATTTAATTAAGTCGAGGTGCGTGCGGCAGACGGTCCGAATCGGTGCACGCACCTCCTATAGATTTCATTGCTGTAGACAGAGAGAGGTTATGTTTCGATTCGTATTTTTCTAATTTTTACGATATTTTAACACAAATTCAAATTTTGTGATTGTTATACACTTACAAGTTGGCGGAAACCCGCTCTCAGATTTCCTGAGTTTGGTGAGGGTGAGTGACTCGGCCCCCAATTCCGAGAGTCCGATATATACCTCCTACGATAGTGGAGGCAGAGGATTGCCACTAGTGCGCCTCGAAATCGAGTTGTTTCGTCGAGCCTGTGTCGGCGATCAACTGTTTAACATGCGATATTTCTTGGTTACTAACACGCTTAGTTATCGAAGATATGCCGTTAACGATTATTCTATTCACCTGGGCGACTTCGTCAAGGGAGACTCTACCTAGGGATGAAGGGACGGCCGCTAAACTAAAGTATACATCCTTCGGGGCGTACTACGTGCAGCGTCAAAATACTGAGGTGGGCCTTTCGAGGTCTGCCTTGGGGCACATCCGGACCGAAGTAGTTTCTCATCAAGACAAAAGTTGCTGGGGTGTCGCACGGAAGGGTGTCCCTTTCATCAAAATCTTTTCGTATAAAGTCAGTAAGTCGAGTTGTGATACACATCCGAACTGAAGACTTTGCGTTGGGTGAGATGCTAAAAACACCATCGCGTACAAACTTTTGTTTGTATGCAATTTTTCTCTATTTCAAGGGATTTTTCGAATGGTATCCCTTGGAAGGCTTGTGGAAGGATTGTCGAACGTTTTATCCTACACAAGCCATAGCGTACAAGCTTTTTGGTTTGTACGCTTTTTTCTCTTTCAGGGGATTTTTGAATGGTATCCCTTAGAGAGTTTGTGAAGGGAGTGACGAATGCTTTACCCTTCACAAACATTAGAACGCTAGGCCACCTACCGGTAAACCTCTCCGGGGATCCGGGGAGTAATAGGGAGATGTGCTTCGGCATATCGACATTTGGACCAATATGACTTTACTATGGTACGCAGGGATTGGGACCGAGCCCCACGTTGGCGTAACTCTGAGCCGAAAGTGAAACGCCAGCGTGTCCCCAGTATTGGGTTGGACTCTGCGGGGTATGTGGTTGCAAGCGGGCTTGACGGGTGAAGCGAAGTTGACCCGGATGCCGCTTATGTTCGAAAGCGGACGACGGCGGTGAGCTAAACATCGCCGCATCCCTACCGAGGATTACGGCTTAAGGCAAACCGTCGCAAGGCGGCGTGCTATCGTAAAGAGTTTCGGTACACTTTTTAAGTGGCCTCTCATCGGGGTTAATCGATGCCATAGGAGGCTCTCAGAGAGTTTCACTTTTCGAACGCATCGGGGAAGCTTTAGGCACCATCGCCGACAAGGAAAACCGACCAACTGTGAAACTTAGATGAGAGCTTCCGGGGCAGCAACTACTTCGGATTGATGCGGTAATATTGCCCTAAGGAAAGACTCTAGAACAGTCATAGAATACTGTTATATACTTACAATATTTATTAATAATATGCATCTACCCCGTTTTCAAGCTGTCAATAATTTAAATAATTGTAATTGAACACATAATACACCCAACATTGAGTGTCGGCATAATACAATATATTTATGTGTTTGTACAATGTATTATACAATGTAAGTACGAGGTGCGTGCGGCAGACGGCCCGAATCGGTGCACGCACCTCATATAGAATGCGTCGCTTTAGACTGAGAGAGGTTATGTTTCGATTCGTATTTTTCTAATTTTTACGATATTTTAACACAAGTTCAAATTTTGTAATTGTTATTCACTTACAATGATTATTAATAATGTGTCTCTACCTTATTTACAAGCTGTCAATAATTTGAAGAATTGTAATTAAACATATAATGCATCCAAGATTCAGTGTCTGCATATTACAATGTATTTGAAAGTAGGAGGTGCGTGCGGCAGAAGGCTCGAATCGGTGCAGGCATCTCCTATAGAATCCGTCGTCTATTCCGCCAAGAATGCGCTTATTGCTATCCTGTGTAAGGTGCGACCTCTGGAAAACCAACTGCGTGCGTCCACGCCGCCAGAGGGGGAAACGCCGAAGGCTGACTGCGTAGGCATCAGCGTCTCGGTAGGCTAAATCGCAGCAATGGGCATCGGTCGGTTGGAGAGGTGGCCGGCCGGTGTTAAGACGCAAACTCAGGATAAACGTATCTGCGACACGAGAAGGCAGTGCGCCAAGCAAGGGAGGCAGTGAAAACCTATAGCTCGACGGGAAGTACTATGAATACCTGGATGTAAAGAGGGTACATCATATAAACCGGGAGGTCGGCGTTCGGATCGCCGATCGTGCACGCCCGGACCGCACGATAGTACCAGGGCCCGGGCTTTCTTCGCCAGTCAGTCGGGCTGCCCTGTAGCAGCGTGTGTAAAAATTAAACTTGCTGAGGTTGCTCCAGGTGGCACCTGGAAGGGAGGCGGCACTCGGAGGTTTAAATTGTATTTGACGAGGCCACGATACTTTCAAGGCTCACGGTCAAACCTGTCAAACAACAACTGCTAATGGGTGATCACCGAATAACTTGCTAGAGTCTTATAGCGTCGTGTAATCAAGAGGATGCACAATGAACACACTAATAACAAACATGAGAAATGTCCACTAGTAAACATAAACTAATGGTGCACAGAAATGAATCAGAAGGGGAACCCAACCCCAAAGCAACAACAGGAGCTGGTTTACCCAAGCGGAAACCAAAAGATAAAGAAGCAGAAAAAGATCAGAAAAGTAACAAGCGCGGCCTGTCGTCGTCCTCGGATGAGGAGTCGAAAGAGCCAAAAAGGGCAAAGCCCGCAATGGCAAAAAAAGTAATAACGAAATCGGTATCTGAGTCTTCAAGCTCGTCGGAGTCGGAAGGCACGGAAGTAGAAACCGGCAAACAAAGCAGGAAAATTGAGGTCAAAAGCTTGATAGAGGTACCAATGTATATGTTGGACCAGATAAAAATCGTTAAGAGACACTTAACGAAGAAAGATAGCGAAAACGCACATGAGGCCTTAGACAATATGCACAGCCTAGTCTCTACACTGTTGGCAAAAGCAGCATTTTTGGAAGGACAAGTTAAAGTCCTATCTGAACAAAGGCAAAAGGCAGTAAATCAGGGTAACGTCTCGTACGCAGACGTTACCAAGAAACTAGTTGCGCCGAAAGAGACGACTAGGGCTGTTGTAATAAAGAATCCGGCTATGCACAAGCTCATCATAAAGCCGAAAAGAGCAGACAAGTTTAGAAACGAAGAGGAAATAAAATCCAAGTTTCAAGCTGAATTCCGACCACGAGCAGAGAAGGCTCAGATCAGAAGCCTCAGGACAATTAACAAAGGTCTAATTATCGAGACGGAAAATGAAGAGTCTTTACAAAAGATTCTAAATAAACCGTCCCTGAAGGAGACCTTTGAAATGCATAGACCAACAAAACAGAAGCCGAGGATGATCATTTATGATCTTCCTAAAAATCTAAACGAGAAAGAAATAAGAGAGATAATAGTCGAGCAAAACGTTTGCTCGGCTGACGAGGCGGAAAGAGAAATCACGCCGAAATTCAAAACAGGAAAGAGGGATACGAGCAGGACCAACTGGGTTATCGAGGTAACCCCAAAAATTAGAACTAGGTTGTTGCAAAGAAGGAGGATCTTTGTAGATTACCAATCGTGTAAGGTACAGGACTTTGTACTAGTCTCCAGGTGCTTTAAGTGCCAGGGATTCGGTCACATCAGCAAAGTCTGCAATAACGACGTACATTGCTCGCATTGCGCCGAAAAAGGTCACTCTTTTGACAAATGTCCGAAAAAACAGGAAAATAAAAAGTGCATAAACTGCGTCAAGGCCAAAAAGAAGTCGGACCATAATGTTCTCGACACTAAATGTCCGTGCTATACAAAAGCACTAGAACGTCTAGTAAATAACACAGATTACGGGGAGCAATAAACCCTGTATTCTGATAACACAACTTAATGCCAGACGAGCACAGCGGGTGGTACCCGAAATAAAGCAAAAAGCGTATGAAAAGGGAGTTCACGTAATTATGCTACAAGAACCATACACAAGAAATAATAAAGTGACGGGATACGGTATGGGTGTAAGAATAGTCTCTTCTAAAGAAAATCCGTGGGCAGCCATAGCAATAACAGACCCGAATGTGATAGCGATGCAAATAACTAACTTATGTACACCGCACTTCGCAATAGCAGAACTATCAGTACCATATAAAGTCTACCTAATTAGTGGATATTTCCAACTAAAAGATGATATTGAGATACATCTAAGATCGCTTCAGGAGATAGTAACGACTCTACGAGGAAAGAGCTTTTAATTGGTATTGACTCGAATGCAAGATCGCCACTATGGGGCCCTTTGGAAACGGATGCAAAAGGAGAGAAACTAGAAGAATTTATACTCCAGAATAACCTCAGAGTAATAAACGATCCCAATAGCATTGCAACAGTCGCAAACGAAGTCGGAGAAGGCTATGTCGATGTAACTCTAACCTCACCAGATATGGCACAAAGAATACGAAACTGGAAAGTCCAAGAAAACTGGACATCAAGTGACCATAGAGCAATAACATTTGAATTAGTGGAACAAGCTCAGGGAGGTAGATATAGGAAGCAAGAGTACATCAAAAGCTATATAACAAGCAAAGCGGACTGGGGATTGTTTATTAACACACTGAGAGAAAATTGGAAAGCCCAACCGTACCGACAGGATATTGGTTCAACAATCGCTGGCATTAAAGACATAATAAAGGGGATAAAAATAGCATGTGACAAAGCTATACCCACTAAGAACAAGTCTAGTAGGAAAGTTCCATGGTGGAACGAGGACTTGACAAAGGCCAAAAAACACACAAACAGGTTACGCAGACAATTCCAAAGGGAAACAGATCCGGACACAAGAGAACGTGCAAAAATGACCTATAGACTGGCCAAGCGACAATATACAAGACTAATAGACACAACCAAAACCCAAAAATGGGAAGAATTTGTGACCAAACAAGGTAACGACAATCCATGGAGCTTACCATACAAACTGGCAGCCAAAAAAGCTAGAGTTAAAGAAATCGCAAGTAACGTGAAGACAGACGATGGATACACTATGACCTGGAATGACACAGCAGAGCAAATTCTTCATCAGCTCTTTCCAGACGATAACCTGGAAACAGAAACGAGAGAACAGACAAAAGTAAGGCAACAAAATCAAAGATATACAGACGAATACAGCGAAACCGAAAATTTTACAAGGCAGGAGATGGTGCAAGTCGTAAAGAAAATGAAATTAGGAAAAGCGCCAGGAATCGACTGTTTCGATCTGAAGATAATAAGAGTTGCTCTTACAGTAGTGGGTGAAGAACTGCTAAAGTTATATAATAACTGTCTAAAACTCGGTATATTTCCGAATACTTGGAAAACAGGCAAAGTAATTACAATCAAAAAGGGAAGAGACAAAGATCCTGGTCTAATTAGCTCATATAGACCAATATGCCTGCTACCAGTTTTAGGAAAAATTCTGGAAGGTCTGATAATCAAAAAATTAGATCAAATCGTGGAACCACGTCTGTCTGACAAACAATATGGTTTTAGAAAAGGCAGATCAACCGAAGATGCGATAGTGTACTTAAAGACCAAGGTGCACAACTCAAGCTGTAGATATGTACTCATAATGTTTTTGGACATTAAGGGTGCATTCGACAATGTATGGTGGCCGGGAGTACTAAAGAACCTGAGAGGCATGAACTGCCCCTGGAGACTGTACAATATCGTTAGGGATTACCTCTGTAATAGGAAAGTAATAATAACCGAAGGTGGCAATTTTGCAAGCAAAAATGTGACAAAGGGATGCCCACAGGGATCCCTACTAGGTCCAATCCTATGGAATGTCGTATTTGATGAAGTGCTTCACAAGTTAGACAGAGAAGGACATGAGACGATAGCCTATGCAGACGATCAAGCAATTATAATCGAAGGAGACTCCCGTAAAGAACTGGAACGGAAAGGACAAATGGCCATAAATATAATAGAAGAATGGAGTAAAAGTGTCAAAATGAAACATGCCCCAGATAAATGTGCAATGTTACTAGCAAAGGGAACATTTCATCCTAAATGTTACCCACTAATCAGAATAAACGGGCAAAGAATTAAAAGGCAAGAACCGTTTAAATATCTGGGCGTCTCTTTTGGCAAAGGCCTTAGCGTACAAACGCATGTTACGGAGATCTCAAAGAAAACCAGAGGAATTTTCGAAAGGCTGGCCTTCCTGGCAAGAGAGGAATGGGGCCTAGGCTATCGATCTCTAGATATAATATATAAGGGAGTGTTCATACCCATAATAACATATGCAGCAGCAGGATGGTACGGGCTCACAAATAATGTCCAGAAAAAGAAACTCATAATGTCGCAAAGATATGCCCTGATGAAAACCACAGGAGCGTACAGAACCATCTCGGCCGAATCTATTACAATGATTACAGGTCACCTACCCATTGACTTAGAGTGCGAAAGAAGAATCGGACTATATTGGATGAGAAAAGGAAAAGAATACCGATATAAAAACTTTACAGTACAATCGGAGGAAGGACTAGGCACGCGAAGAGAAAGAAAATTGATAATAGAAAGGCTAGACCAGGAGATAAGAAAAGAATGGCAGTTGAGATGGGATAACACGATAAAAGGAAGACGCACATATGAGGTTTTACCTAGCATAGAAGAAAGGCTAGCGAAGTTTTGGTTTAGACCGAGTAAATGGCTGATCCAAATACTCAGTGGACATGGAAACTTCCAATCTTTCAGGAAAAGATTTAACTTTGTAGAGTCCGACCTATGCAGCTGTGGAGAGGCAGACACCCCCGAACACGCTCTATGGACATGTGTGAAGTACGAAACAATACGGCATAAACACGTACAGGATATGGAAGAAGCAGCTAGAAATACGAAAAGGATGATGACGACCAAAGAAGGCGTAGACAAATTAACCATGATGGTGAAAGACATTATGCTTGTAAAGATTGCTACCGAAGACCTAGAAAAAGACTTGGCTTTAACCGCGACAATAGCAGAAGTAGTAGGAACAGAGGAAGACGAAGTGTGAGAGATAGAAGTAGGTACAGTTAATCTTCCTGAAATAGAAATAGGATAGAGAGAAAGGAAAAGCATAAGTACAATATTTATGAATAAGTGTAAACGAATTTTGACAAACTTTAATATGCTGGAAATGTTTAGCATCGCCATCTATTGATGCTTTTTCGAACTACGTAGCTAAACTTTTTCTTACTCTTTTATTTTTCGTTTAATTTTTTAATCGATTATTTATCCTTCTAGCTCTTACTGAAAAATGAATCTTAGATAATGTAAAATATTGTCTCTACTTCGTTTTTTGATGCTTGTAATTGCAATCCGTATTTATTTTCATCGTAAATATGTAGTACCAGCTTCCCAACGTCTTTGTACCAATCGTATTTTTCTATTTATATCTTCGTCGTGCACTTTTGACTGTTTTTTTTAGTGTTCCAACATTTACCAATATCGTGAAATTGTGCGTCTGCACTGTATTTGTTAGAAATCTATCCAGTTTCTACAAAATTCAATCTAATCGTTGTTGCCTGTTAACTAAGAGAGGTTATGTTTGAGATCGTATTTTTCAAATTATAAGCTTATTTTAACACAAATATACCTCCACTTCGTTTATAGATTTAATTCAGATATGGCATCCCCTTAAGTGCCAAAGCGCTAAGCGTCCAGTAGAGTTACGCAAGTTGCACAGCCATTTTAAACTGCTATGGTCTGTTATAATCTTGAAGCGATAACCTTCTACATATGAGCGGAATTTTTCCACGGCCCATAATACAGCTAAGCACTCTCGTTCGGTAACCGAGTAGTTACGTTCCGCCGCGTTTAACGTACGACTGGCGAAACTAAGTACTCGCTCTTCTCCGTCGATAGTTTTCGTAAAAAACGCTCCTAAGCCAGTGTTGCTAGCATCAGTCTGAATAACGAATTGATGCTCGAAAGATAGCCGATGGAGGATAGGCGTAGACGCTATCAACGCTTTGATTTGTTCAAAAGCGAACTGTTGTTCCTTGCCGCACTCAAATTTAACGTTTTTCTTTGTTAACTTGGTAAGCGGTTCCGCAAGCGTAGCAAAATCCACTAGAAATTTTCTATACCATGAAGCCATGCCGAGGAAAGAGCGCAGCTTTTTGAGGTTAGTTGGCGCGGGATAATCCACGATCGGTGCTATCTTGTCCGGACCAGGGCGAAATCCATCGCGATTCATCAACACGCCAAGATACTTAACCTCGTTGAGGCAAAATTCGCTTTTCTCACGGTTTATCGTAGGTCCCGCGGCGGAAAACCGCTTTAGGACATGCTCAAGCTATTTGAGATGCTCTTCAAACGTCTCGGTGACTATAATGACGTCATCGAGATACGAAAACGCATACGGTTCAAGATCAGGACCTATCACTCTATCTATCAGCTGTTGAAACGTAGCGGGCCCCCCGCCACACCGTACGGCATCCGAATAAACTCATATAAGCCTAAGCCAGGCACCGTGAAAGCCGTCAGATGTTCCGATCCCTTTTTTATCGGAATCTGATGGTATGCGCTGCTTAAATCCAGCGTGCTTATGTAGCGTGCCCTTTGGAGTTTACGCAAAATAATCTCCATATAGGGAAGCGAAAAAGCGCAGGTATTCGAGACGGAATTGAGCTTACGGTAGTCGATGCAGAATCTATAGGTACCGTTAGATTTCCGCTCAATGACTACTGGGCTCGACCACTCGCTCGTCGACGGGCGAATTATCCCCGCGTCAAGCATCTGTTGCACTTGAGCGTGCATCTCTTGCTCGATCTTCTGAGACACCGGATAATAGCGCTGTTTGATGGGACGCGAACAGCCCACATCAATTTCATGCTCAGCTAAGTTAGTACAACCTAGCTTTGCATTCGGAGCAGTCAAACGCTTTTCCAACAACTCATTAAGTTGTTTGCGTTGCGCTTCGTCAATATCTGCTAAGCCAACGGCAGCTAGTGATAACAGATACTTCAAGCTGAATTGCGTCAGCCACGTTTTGAATCAGCAACTGATTTTCACGCGGCAACAAAACAGCGTTAAACGCACGAATAAATTCGGCACCGAGTATACAAAAATAAAAAAATAAATTCTTTAGTCACAATTTGTCGAAACGTCGGACAGCATATTTGGGGTTAGTAGATTTTTGGTGGAGGGGGGCAGTCAGATTGCTTTATTAATAATTTGTTTTTATTTTCAGTTAGTGTTTTTATTTTTTATTTTTATTATTTTTATAGATTCTTCGGGGGTAATTATAAGTAGGGGCAATCTGACTGTCCATATAATTGACTGTAAGACCGATAAAAATATTAATTAATTTAGTTATACTACAGTTGACATAAGTAATATTTTATTAATGAAACAGATTATAATGAAAAATGATTTTTCTTATTTTTTACTATTAATTAATTAATAAATAACAATGTGGAATTAATACATTTCTATATTTTTGAACAGGAAAAATTTGGGCGTAAAAGGTTTAAAAAAAAGAAAAGTATCAATAGTAAGAAGTAGATCATTGAAAGAACATAAAAAATTTAGTATTTTGGTTAAAAACAAATTAATTTAGTGAACTAAATATAATTAATATAAATTTAATATTCTATTCATAAATACTAAATGATAATGCATAGTTCATAATCTTCAGTAATGAAAAATTGCGCCACTTAAGCTTTTTCGGCCCAAATGAACACTTTTTTAATACGTTCTTGAACGTTAAATATAATGATAAAAAATTAATTCAAAAAATTGATGAACACACATTTCCAAACTTTTCTTTCTGCTCTTTCGAATGCCGATGTAAGCATTAGTGTCAAATTCTTTTTAAAAAAAAGTTATAAATAATTTTTCTCAAAAAAATGCCAAATTTTCAGAATTATTTGCTAGAAGAAGCGCTTTTTGGAATGGTCTTTGAGAAACAGATATCGTGGTAGGAGTATCCAAACTTTCAGATGGTATTTTTTAATTTGTAAAAACTCAAGAAATCATAAAAAATTTTATGTTTCGGTACAGGTTTTATGGTATATAGGGGTTTTTGATATCGCTGACTATGAGTATAACTGAAAATCCACATTATATTAAAATTATCTTTTTGAGCGATTTTGTAAGAACTCCCCAATTATTGCGAAAAATACTAAAACATATATATTTTATGATAAATATGTGTTACATAAGTTAATGCTTCATATTACTGACAAAAAAATATTATAATTATTAACTGATATTAAAAAAAAACGATAAATTATAATGTCCGTCCGTCGGACAAACATCATCTTGGCGTGAGAGAGAATGAGAGAGAAAGAGAGAGAGAGAGAGAGACAGAGAATGTAACATGAGATCATAAATACACAGATAAACATATAAATAGATAATTGAATAAATAAGTAAAAATAATAACAATAAAAATAGAATAAAAATATAATAACAATAAAAAAATAAAAACAGTAAAGTAAATATAACAATAACAATATAAAATATAAAATAAAATACAAAATATAAAGAGAGAGTGAGTGAGAATGAGTTACAGAGAGAGTGAGAGAGAGAGAATGAGGGATAGAGTGATAGAGTGCGAGTTATCAATCGACAGAAAAAGGTTTGAAACGTGTAATGAACGAAAAATTCTTGAAATGAGTTTTTGGTATGAGATATTACCTGGGATTATATATATTGTAACAGGGTGGGTACTGGGGAAATGTAAGGCCCACGATTAGGCCCAATTTGTCCCAACTTACCAACCTTAAGTGTACAGTCCCACGATGCGGCTGGGAATCGCTTTGATTCCCGTGCAATGCCGTTAACAACGTCAAACACCTCATTTGACTTAGATACCGTGTGTTGGGCCCTATGCCCAAAATTGCCAACTAGGATAAACACCGAAGAGGGCGGTATTCGTAGGATAGGACGGTAACCGGTAAAACACTATCAACAATCGATATTATTCGTTAATCGGCGAGAAAGATTGTCTCGCCGAGTCAATTTATTAAATTACCAATTAAATAATAATAAATTAAGAATAAATTAACATTAACAATTTACGGGGAGTCGTACCGATGACTGCCCCGAGGTCAGCGCGAAAAGTTAGTTAAAATTTATTTAACTGTAGATTTACGAGCAACCGATCCGGGAATGATCGGCTGCTTAACCTGATGGCATACGTCACACCGTGTGACGTATGTATCTCTGACGTAGAGAGCTTTGACGTAGAAGCTTCCTACGTCACGCGCGCCTTCTCTCGTGAAGTGGCTCCCGCGAACCACCGACCTGTCTATCTGGGCGGGAATTGTCACGAGAGGGGGAAAGGAGGAACGCTTCCTCACCTGGACCGTACCAGGTAAATCGGGACGCGAAATATTAGGTACCTGCTTCAACATCTGGGCTAACCATATCTTCCCCGGTCAAGAGCTTTAAGAACACCGACTAATGACTAGCGTCATTAGATAGCAATTTACTTTCACTTGTATAATAAAGTAATATCGTACGGAACACAAAAATTACAGATATTACTTACCATTAACCTATACTATCTCAGGTACATGGTTCCTTAATTTGTTTAATATCAACAAAAGCTCGATTAAAAAATTTAAAATACTTATATCTTAATAGAATCAAAATAGAAACCATTCCAAATAAAAAAATTATAAAAAAAACGAACTCTATTGAAGCCAGCTAGATTCAATCAAAATAAAATAAAATTATTGTGAAAATCAATTTCTTACTAACATCAGATTTAAATAAAACAAAACTTAAAGCCTTGTAAAGCTCCGTATAAGCTAAATAAAATAAAAAATTGAGCAAAATTATTTTACTAAAAGAAAGGATTTATTCATCTCTACGAACAATATATTTTGTTCTCGCCGACGTTTCGTACGTATTTTTACCCTCCCTTTTCAAGGCTGTAAAATACAGAACAACGAAGAAACACTCTTAAAGTTCAAACTGCGAATTTCGATTCAATATAATAATTACAGTTTACGCACACACAATCTTACCAACAATTATTTCTCTCACATTGCACAAAAACACTAATTAAAAAAACATAATGTTATTTTAAATTTAACGGTCTGTACGAGCCAGAATATATAAATATTCTGAATCATCAGTCAATGATGTGCTACAATTCGTAGCCTCTAAGCAAAGCTGAATGAGTATAAATAATTTAATTCTGGAGACTAAGTAAGTTAAATTGAAAATATTAATGTGGAAATAAAAAATATTATTAAGTTAACTTTAAATACAAAGATAAAGAAAATGTATGACAAAATTATAAATGTAATGAATGTTTCGACCACAATTGCCAGTTGGTCTCATCAGTATTTTGCGCCTACCCAAGACAATATTGATTGTTTTCAACTTTATCCACTAGGGGGTTTTGCTTTGTTTCTAATACATGTAAGTGATAAAGTCTTCTAAAGGTATATATATATATATATATATATATATATATATATATATATATCCCATCCAATAGTATTGTTCTTGGTCTATTTCGATATAAATTCAATATTCAATGTCTAAGGTAGATTGCCAGTTCTTACTGATGAAACCAACTAGCAATTATGGTCGAAACATTCATTATATTTATAATTTTGTCATACATTTTTTTTATCTTTGTATTTGAAGTTACCTTAATAATATTTTTTATTTCCACATTAATATTTTCAATTTTACTTACTTAGTCTCCAGAATTAAATTATTTATACTCATTCAGCTTTGCGTAGCGGCTACTAATTGTAGCACATCATTGACTGATGGTTAAGAATATTTATATATTCTGGCTCGTACAGACCGTTAAATTTAATATAACATAAAATTTCACGAGCGTATTACTCTTTAAAATAATATTTAGGCGTGTGTGATCGATTTTGCGCCTACCCAAGACAATATTGATTGTTTTCAACTTTATCCACTAGGGGGTTATGCTTGGTTTCTAATACATGTAAGTGATAAAGTCCCTCTTAAATTTACAATGGAACTAGAGTCGAATGATAGATTGCCTTTTCTTGACTTATATATTTATAGATACAATGATACTACGCCTATAACCAATTGGTATAGAAAAAATTCAGCCTCAGGCCGTTATCTTAATTTTCACTCACACCACCCACAATCTCAAAAAATAGCAATGGTTTACAATTTGGTTGATAAGGCGATTTCACTATCTGATTCTATTTTTCACGAAGAAAATATTTAAATAATAACAAACTTCTTACTAAATTATAATTACCCACATGAATTTATTCAAAAATAGATTAACAAAAGAATTTCACACATAAATAATAACATTAACACTAATATCAATAATAATTTCATAAACAGAAATCGAATTCGGAGACCAAGACTTGTTTTACCATTCATAAAAGGACTAACCCCGAAACTGAATGTATTTATTAAGAAACATGAATTTCCATTGATTAACCTTTTGACTGCGGGGGTGGTCGATATATCGACCACTTAAAATACACAACATATTTAATGTTTTTAGATCAATTTTGATGTTTTGAATGTATATAAAATAGTTTTATAATTCCTCAAAATATTATTCACCTTGAAAATAGGTATTTCAAGGTCAAATTTCATCCCTAGTAGAAGCGAGAATTTTAGAGTGATTTCTTTCGTAATTTTATATACTGTTTATAAAAAATACTTTAAAAAATAACTGCGGTATCCTTAACCTTGAAAATTTACAGTCAAGGTCATCTTGTATTTTATTTGCATAAGCGAAAGTTCGATCTAGCTTTTTAGCGTTATTGATGAGGTCAAAACGGGAAAAAAGTAAAAAAATCCTAAAATTATATTTGTTCATGAAAATGTCTATTTCGCGGTCAACCTTATTTTTGAAGGTTACATAAAATGCTGCGGCATTCATTTTCAGTGATGTGATCTACACGTGATCTAAAATCAATGACGTAAACACAAAATCTGTTTTTTACTATTTCGGTCTGGGAGTTGGTATATCTTTGTTGTTCGTCAACTGGGTACGAAATACGTGTCATCACTTATTGCAGAAACTCGTCTAATCTTCAAAAATATTTTAATCTCAAAAAATTAATTTATTTTTTATTCATTCATATTTATAAATTTATAATACGATGCAGATTGGTACTTCTCATGCATAACTTATTAGTCTCCAGGATTTGCACAGTATAGAATTTTTACTATTGAATAGTGTAATATTCTATCTTTTATGAAATGGCTGAACATGAAGCTTGGAGTAGTGGCGAGTCCGAACCAGAAAATGAAGTATTAGAAAATCTTCTTTGCTCAAAAAAATTGTAGAGGAAACCAATCGTTACGCAACTCAAAATCCCATAACTCGTTCTTCCCACAAGAAAGCTTGGTCCCCTGTCACAAAAACAGAATTGGAAACTTTTCTAGGCCTTTCCATTCTAATGGGCCATGTCTGTAAAGGCGATTTACAAAGTTATTGGTCTACAGATCTTTTGCTACACACTCCAATTTTTGGCCAAATAATGCCTCGCGATAGATATATTCACATCCTACGATGTTTACATTTTCATAATAATGAAGAAATCGAAAATCATCCTTTAGTGAAAATAAAGCCAGTAATAGAACACGTGCAAAGCAAATTTTCAGCAGTTCTTACATTCCTTTAAAGAGAAATCGCTTTGGCATCAAGCTATTCATGATTGTAGACTGCGAGACGGGATTCGTGTTGGGTTTTATTGTTTATACTGGCGCAGATACTGATTATCAAAAGTTTAATTTGGGTGTTACTGGCGATATTGTAGCTCATTTTTTACAATTTTATTTTTATAAGGATCATGTTGTATGCATATACAGTTGGTATACATCTCCCACTTTGGCAGAATTTTTACACGATCGTGATACAGGTATGTGTGGTACAGTGAAAGCAAATAGAAAGGGAATGCCAAAGCTTGAAAGCAAGTTAGTTCGAGGTGAAGTACAAGTCTCTACAACGATGTGTGGATGGCAGTGAGGTGGGAAGATAAACGTAGCGTTCGTATGCTTACAACTGTGCATGAACTTGAATTCTGTGCAACCGGAAAAAAATGTTACCTAACAAATAAAGATATTATAAAGCCAAGGTGTGTCCACGATTATAATCAAAATATGGGTGGTATTGATAATGTTGATAGACAATTATCTATAACAGAAACAGTGCGAAAGACAATGAAATGGTATCGAAAGCTTTATTTTCATCTTATTGATCTTTGTCTATCCAATGCTCATGCGTTGTATAAAATGAGAAACGTGAAATCTATATCATTTCCTTCATTTATATTACAGGTTGCTAGATCATTACTGAAACTTGATCCTTCTACAAGCATCTCTCCTTACAATGACTCTCTCATTCGATTAGTTGGCCGCCATTTCCCGAGGCAAGGTACAAGTCGAAGATGCCACTTGTGCTCTTTGCGTAAGACTTCACGTAGAACGTCATACATTTGCCCTAGTTATGAAACTCCTCTATGCGCAGCACCATGCTTTGAAGAGTACCACACAAAAGAGACACTACCGTAGAGCCAATCATTCCTACGTGAGAAGCAAGGGGACTCACGAAAATCGAGCCCCCCGAAACGTCAGAGGCAAGGGGACTCACGGAAATCAAGCACCCCGAAACGTGAGAGGCAAGGGGACTCAGGAAAATCAAGCACCCCAATGGGATCACCTTTTCGCCACGTCCACGCCGTTGATCCTGGGTTATGCTAAAAGCGAATGTGAGAATATTTCGTGACATCGTGACAAATGTAGCAGATGTTTGTTGCACTTGTTTTAGAAGTGAATACGGCCTTGAATGTAAATTTTTAAGATCCATGATACCTCAGCTATTTTTTTCAGAATTTTTTTTATTCAGTCCATGACACTATGTACGAAAATCTTCAAAAAATTCTATCTATGCTAGAAAAAAAATTTGACCTTGAAAAATAGATTTTCAAGGTCAAGAGTATCTCTAGGATATTTTACTATTTTTTCATGTTCAGCGCGAGAAATTACATAGACCCTCTAAAGTTTTCCTGGAAAATGAGAAAAAAATTTTACGTTGTAAAAGCCCAGGTTAATTGCAAGCAAATAAAAATTATACAACGTGATGGAGTAAATAATATGGAGCTAGAATTTGTTAAAGTGCTAGAATTTCAATTTACAAAGCTTGAAGGGTGACAAGGGTTATGCTTTAAGGGAATGGGGTGTAGCTTGAAAGCAAATTAATGGTTGAAAAACCTCAATAAATAATAAAATACTACAATTTTATAAAATTTGATCAACAAAAATAAATATTCAATTACATACGTATAATAAATATTTACAAACTGTTCTAGTGTTGCGCTACAGCCAAATTGTATAATTTAAATATTATTTACTTCAAACAAAAAAAAGCTAAATTAATAGAAAAATCTGGCTGTCGAATACTGTACGCACTCTTATTCACTAATTTGAACTACTCTTTTATATGAATAATTTAACTCGCCTGAAATAATCATTTGCTCAAGTTAGAATATTTAAACAAATACTTTTAATTCACAAACTCGAACACGTAAAAGAATTAAATAATTTTCAGATAAATTATTTGAAATTTTGAAATAGATTACTTTCAGCTAAAGTGCTGCAAATGTTACCACTAATCAAAGGAAAGTCTTCCAGTATTTACATAACCTTGCCGTTGAGTAAAAACAAAATATTTACTACTTTATTTCTTGCATAACAATACAAGCAATATTTATAATAAGCATTAATTTAACTTATAAAAGAAAAGCGAAATCCTAAAATTAATGCTGCAAAAACTAGCCAAAATAATTGAATATTGAATTACCCCAAATCAAAATCAAGAAAAGTCAATCATAAAATATTTTATAAAACTCGCACGAGGCAAAATTGCCGCCCAAAAGCCAATTTCCCGATTAAATTTTAACACTGGGGTCCTGTCATGGTCGCGATAAAACACGTTCACTGGGGATCAAGGTAAACGGCTCCCAATGCCATAAATAATAGACAAGACTTTTAAAAATAAAAGCTGGAATATTTAATTAACAAATCTTAATAATTATACATTTATCTCGCTGGAATAGTCACGGTCGCCAGCTGCAATTTCGTGGCAAAATTATCTACACGCTTCTCATGTCCATAATGCGTCCATCAGTATCTTAAAATCTTTAGAATATACAAGGTCAGTGTCTGCAGAGAAATATTTTCTGTAGGATTCTTGTTTATTTCGATATTAAGAGCATTTTGTACTTTTCTTAAGTAAATTTTTTTTCCCTGAACATGTAAGCAAGGTCTTCAGCCCTTTCGTTTAATAAACCTAAGTCTCCATCTAGATCAATAAGTTCTTGTTGATCAAATTCTCCTTTTATCTTGGTGGCCCTGATAGTACGCACTCGTTACCACTCTCATCCACATCCGTTTTTTGGCTTTATTTTTTATCTTATCAGAAATGCATATTTCTAATTCACTAACAAGGGAAATACATGACCTCTGGGAAACGGATCTTATCCTAACTTTGGCATATCTTTTATAATGTAGAAATATGAAGAAAGTTATAATTTCAATAAACCTTACTTCCAATTTAATCGCTTATAACTCCGAAACAAATAAAGATGAACAATCAAACCAAAAACCAAAAGAAAGTTGAGTTCAAGTAGATATAATTTTAGAAAAAAGAAGCTAAGATTGATCCATTTGGTGTAAAGTTATGAAGAAAATAAGAAATTAAAGAATTTTGGGCTGAAAAAACAATAAACTTTTGATATTAAATTTTGTTTAAAAAATCTTCAATTTCTTATTGTTATCATAACTTTGCTTTAATTGAGCAATTTATGCTTCTTTTTTTTTAATTATATATCCTTGAACTCAACTTTCTTTTGGTTTTTGGTTCGATTGTTCATCTTTATTTGTTTCGGAGTTATAAGCGATTAAATTGGAAGTAATTTTCATTGAATTATTTGATTATTATTAGATGTCGAATAACTTTCGTCAATGTGGCCATTGGCAAACAACAACTTGGCTTTCTTCATATTTCTACATTATAAAAGATATACCAAAGTTAGGATAAGATCCGTTTCCCGGAGGTCATGTACTCCCCTTGTAAGTAAATAAGAAAGTTCACTTTCTTTGTCTTCATCTCATTCTCTTATTTGAGCTACAAACGGCTTTGTTAGACTAGAAACATTCGCATACACAATTTTGTGCATATTTCATCAGTTGAAACCTTTAGTTTTTGTCACACAAAAATAAAAATTTTCTAGTTTCTGGCTCACATCAAGCCATAGGCTGGACAAATCTTAATGGAATTTTTGTCCTTTTTGTAATGTTGAAACATTAGTCTACAGCAATTATATATCAATTGTAGCTGCTCTATATTGCTTACTATCAGTGACTTTACAACAGAAACACTTATCATACACTAATTTATATAATCTGTATATTTTTGAAGATTTGACTTTCTAAATAGCACATACACAGCAAAACATATGTTGTAGTACTCTACAGAGTCTAAGTTTCTAACCAAAGGAGAGCTGCAGTCGCTTGATGACGACGATTGCGGGTCTGTTTGCTCAACCTGACCAATGACCGACACGGGGCATCAAAAATCCTGCATCATACCTCTTCATATGCCAATCATGATGACATCATGCCTTCACCCCAGAGCTTTGCCGGAAAAGGAAAATCAAAAAAAGCCGTTTTCCGCCGTTACCACGTGCGACGCTACTTTTCGTCGGGAAGAATTTAATTAGATTAAATTAAAGGCCGACGGAGGTTCCGTCGTAGCGACGTTGAAAATGGCTAGATATCGCCGATTTGTATTTGATTGGGCGTCTGGCGATATTTAAATTAAAAAGAATAATTACTTTACAACACTACTCGGCAACCCGGCAAATCCTCACCTCGACTCCTCGTCACAGAGGGAATCCCGACGGCTAGCCACCTCGGAACCGGCGGCTTTTAGAGTAAAGGAAAAATCAAATAACACACTCGCGATTCAATAATCAACTTCAACGTAATTTATTATAACTTTTAATAAAAAAAAGATATGACAAATTCCGGCACCGACACAATTATTTACGCGATTCGCGACCGACTCACACACGTGCACCCAATTTCTCACACTCCGTTTAATCCGTCCGGCAAATATAAAAATATAAAATATAAATATTAGCAATTCGGCCGCCCATCGGGCTAACCGTAACTATACTCGCCTAATTACTCTTCTCACGGCTCCAATACTACTCCCTTCAACTCTACTTTTCGACTACAACTCTACTTTACTCAACTCGCAACAAAATGGCTACTCAGCCTCAAATACTACTCAACAAACTCAAAATAATTACGACTTCGGAAACACGACTATCTTGTCGGACGATCGGGTAGCGAAACCTCGAGACCGGCTTCTTCATCCGGCTCGCGGCGTGGCTTGATCCCCAAAATTAAGGATTTTCCTCCCCACCCTATCGCTATCCTTCTCTAACTTACTCTACACCTTATCTACCGGCGTTGATTAGGGTGGTTGATTGCGTGATCGATACGCGTAGTTAGTCTTGATCTTATTTCCGTCAAGGCCGATTATCCAATAATAGTGGTTTACGTCCCCACCAACCTGTTCGTTATTGGGTCGATCACGCGACCAATCATCCCCGACACTCGGAAGGCGCACAATACAAATAATTAATTACCATATCGGTAACCCAGTCGGTGCTGCCGCCCCGTGCCTACCGGCTATGTAATTAATACTAACTATCCCAACACACTCACACAACAATTAGTATTTAATTTCCGCACTATTTACAACTATATACATACTTTAAAATTATTACGAATCGCCCCAAACTCTACCGACGGATCTACATAATTTTTATTTAAAATTTATGATGCAATCTAGCTAAACTAATCAATCTAATATTAATATACGTGCGCGCTATATATAATAGTATACACCAATACATAGGTGTGTGCGCCGTCTATATCGATACATATATATCTATATTCTAGTATGCCGCGGTATACCTTCGCACGCATACATTAGGTATACCGCGACTCCTACTCTACTCGCGCGCTCCCCTCGCTCCGCGCGCTCCCACCCATTATCCCACTACGGTCGGTCACTCGAGCTCTTCGCGCGCGCAACACTCTCGCTGCTCGAGTGATTTCCCCCTTCCCCGCGCACCACGCCTAGTGTCCGCACGATCGTCGCCGTCGGTGCCGCGTTCCCCGGTATACGGGTGTAAGGTGGGGGAACATCCTGGCTCTCCCGACTAGTAGTACGTAGTTCGGGCGTGCGCGCACCCATGCGCCATCTCAGCCGTCGTCGTCTGCTGAGCACGTGTGACGGTTGAGGTTAGGACGCCGCCTAACCTCCCGTCTTGTTGACATCAGCAACGGATACGCCAGGTATCGTGAGACGACCTGGGCTCGGTCCTTGGCTCACGATACCTCTCGGCCGTGGTCTGGGTCGTAGTCCGCGTACTACCGTCGGGTATCGATCGCGTCGTTCGTCGGCTCTGACTCTAAAACATACCCATACCGTGGGTATCAGTGTTTATATTAAAAAATGCATCGGTGCACTTCGGTCCGCCTGCGAGGGATTCGCTACCTGCGATGCGATCGCGATCTAATATACATTAAAGTATGCATGCACATGACTTATAAATACAAGCCATGTGCTTGTACTTGTGCGTTGTATATTTTACAACGTCACACACGTTGAGGTGTTCTGGGTTGCGCTACATAAAATTCTATGTTAAAACAACGTTAACATGCTTTGACCAGTAAAATCGATCACTTATTCGGAGATTTATTCGTAATTAGTGACCCAGAAACCCCCTGTATATCAGTTTTTATTAAAATCGGACAAAATTAAAAATTTACGACCGCCATGTTGGCTCTGTCATCTTAAATATTGAAAACCTGATTGTAAATTCGTAATCAGCAGCTCTGACAACCCCTAAATACAAGGCTTGATAAATATTGAATACAAAATATTGTTTTTCGAAAAAGCACTCAAAATAGCAAAAAATTTTCGTTTTTAAACCGCCATATTGGATGTTTGATTTTCAGAAAAACATACCACTACAATTTAAAGTTTGTGATCCGACAACACTTTTTTCGTGCTATTTGTATCCATCTACAATAGGAAACGACTCGAAAACAAGGATTCATGAAATTTTCTTACTCAAAATTTAGAGTTTTTTCTCAAATAAACAATTATAGATTTGTTAATATACATTTTTTCATAATTCTGACAGCGTAGGATATGTATTCACTTCCGATAACGAATATTACTACTTTAAAAGGAACACAATGAATGATATTTTATTTATTATATTTTATTATAATATCTATCCTTAGATCCCGTGTCACCACTAACCACGAGAGAGAGAACGTTGATTTTAAATATTATTAAATAAATAATAATTAACACTGAATTACTTCCTATTGTCCCCACTAATAATAATATCACTTGTTATATTAGTAAACAAAATAACTCACTAAAACATGTAATACAATCTATAAAAAAAATAATAATCTTAGAAAATATATTTATCTATTTATTGGTATTTCAACTTTCCGTATTTGAGGCAATTACTGTGATATAACGTAATATGCTTGTATAATTCCCCATACGGAAATCTCATCTCTAATAAAGTCATCTATTGATTGGTTCAATAGATCACTATAAAATTCCTAGTAAATAGCACGAAATTCGAATATCAATTCAATTCCCAAGTAATACCCACGTGTTCTCCCACTACCCGCGTTTCGATAAAAGCGCGGACCACGTGTTCAGTGTGCGCGCGCTTGAATCTAGATCGATACAAGATGGTAACAACTGAGCGCGGACCGGCACGCAAACAACGTGTTCACACAATATAAAGTGTGCACTACTCAACTATTTAATCATTTGCTCTTTTTAAATAAATGTTTTCGTTTTATATATATGGTCTTCTCCTGAACTAATAACATTCCTCAACTTTTTATTCTTTAATTAATTTTGTTTACGTTATTTAATCGTTATTCCCTCTATTAATTTTTCGAATTATTTAATCCTTTTCTTCATTATGTTGATATCTCCTCTTTTATTTTCATGAATTGAATAACCTATTTTCAATATTTTCGATACGCTTATTTGCTTATAATATTTTCCTTTAATATTCTGTTTACTCCCTAACTACTACATGTACATCCCTACTAACCAATAAATCCATTAATTTAATAAAATAGTAACATAGTTTCCTTTTTTTCAGATGCAGCGTGCCAAGGAGTAGCTGGCGCCAAGGGACCCTGAATACGCTGATCATGATGCGACACCCTAGATCTTCTAGTCATCCGATCAGGATATGAAATTGTGAATGCCCCCTCGAACAATTGAAGCATGCGAATGGAGGGGGATCCACTGAAGGATTAGTTGGAATGGAATCCCCTAACATTGTCCCATTCCTTCTAATCGGAAGGTTAGGTGTTCCTACGATTTTTTCCGGTAACGGAACCGGTGTCCACTGGACCCTACTGTTACCCTATCCGGTATTTCCCCTTTTCTAACATTATCGACTCGTGTTTTGTTACTATTTAAATACCGTAATTATCCATTGTTGGACCCGCTCACAAATAGGGACGAAGATTGGAGATTAGTGATCCCAGAGGAACAACGAGAGCGAGTAATAAGGGATGCGCATTGCGAAACCTCGGCGGATCACTTAAATGTAGAAAAGACTTATGATAGGATTATTAGGGACTATTATTGGAGAAAAGTATGGTAGGATGTTAATAGATTTGTATTAGGAATATAAAGTATTAGTTTCTCAGAAATATGAAGTATCCCACGAGTAGACTACGAGCTCCAGTTCTTAATCCGTTCTCGGTCCCCCACTCCCCCTGGGTCTCCAATTAGGACGGAAACACAGGACTGTGCTTGTTGCTTGTTTTCGATTTTTTTTACTTCCAATTTCATATTTAAAATATCAGTTAAAAATAGTGAAAACAAGTCAATTCAGGACTTAATGGGTTAATAACATATCTACGAAACGTATAATTTTATTATCATTTTCTATCTCGTAAATAAATGTTAGTTTTATATCAAAAGAATTATATATAAGTAATATTTCGTTAATTTTATCGGTAGGCATGCAAATTATTATGTCGTCAACATATTTGTGATAAAAAAGTAAGCTAAAAACTTAATTTGTTTAAACAATCAGTATCTAAATCTTCTATTACTATATCCACAAATAATACCGATGTTGACGGGCACATTGGTAGGTCATAGGTCTGTTTTATAAACTTATTGATAAATTGAAAATATGTGTTGTTTATAAGAAAGTTGGACGCGTTATTATTTCGTCAATTGGAATTTCTGACTTTGATGTAATTTGATTAAATCTTTTTTCAGTACTTTTTCTTATTAAAGAATTGCCTATATTTTTGTAAACAACGATTGAACGTTTAGAATAATAAGAAAAAAATCTTTTGATGTAATTAAGTCTTCAATTTTTTGTATAAAATCGGAACCATTTTTTACATGGGATTGTGGTTTTTTATACAATTTGAAAGGACTTTATATAATTGTTTCGATAGAAGTTCTGTTGATAATGCGGCAGTAGGTAGTTTTGGTCTTAAAGGAACATTTTCTTTATGAATTTTTGTTAAACCATAACATTTGGCCAATGATGAGTTAGTTCGTGTTTAACGTGAAGTTTTATATTTTTTGTCTAAAAAACCTTCGTTGTTCCATTTCTTGAGAAATTTATATGCACAGTTTTATAAAGATTTTAATAGATTTTTCTTGATAAGTCTGTAAGAATTACTATTGTAAAGCCGTGAGTCCATATTAACACAATTCAACCTTAAATCATCAACCTTAACTTATCAACGAAAATCCATTAAAATCTTTAATATATATATATATATATATATATATATATATTTCATACTTGAGTAGATTGAAGTTTCACCCTCCATGTTATTATAAAATTTGAATTCTTTCTTGAACTGAGTAAGGGCAGGTTGGTTGGATGTTAAAGAAACCAAAAAAACACAAATTTCAATATAGAAATTGCGACGTTTCGTCGACAAAGATGCGTCGACCTCATCATGCACTGTTTATTTAAAAAAACTTTTCGTTAACAAACAATTAACAGAATCACAAATTCAAACTTTACCACTTACATAAATATATACAATAAATGTGTTTACGGCATGACAATTTCAAACGTCAAAGTGACAGTCAAGAGGTAAACAAAAGTCTATATATAGCGTCTGTATCAAGTATCAAATGTTAAAATTTACTTAGAATTTTGTTATATATACGGTTTAAAAATTCAACGTCTTCTTTTCGGTTAATCGCTACATCCTTATGATTAATGTATAGCATTTCAGAAATTAGACGTTTTTTGTAATTCGGTTCTTTGTCAAGGAATACAACATTATTCAAGTCAAAATTATGGTTAAATTGAGTACAATGCGCTGTAACAACAGATTCACTATTTCGATTACTTTTATGTTCCTTGATACGAACACTCATATTTCTTTTTGTTTCTCCAATATAAACCGCTGAACAATAATTGCAAGAGAATTTGTATACTACATTATTATTGTCAAATTTATCAGTTTTATCTTTCCCTAATTTTATAATAGAACTTAAACTTCTTTTAACCGTGGGAAATATTCTGGTATTATATTTTCTTAACATTGATGTACATTTATTAATAAAATTTTGAAAAAAAGGAAAGTATAACGTCAAAAGAGGTTTATTATAAACAGTCAATTTTTTGGTGTTGTCACTATTGATTTTTAAAATTCTAGATTTTATATTTGATTGAATAAAACTTTTTTTGTAGTAATTCTCCAACAATAATTGTTTTACAAATTCAATATTTTTCTTGTGATATTTTTTATCTGATAACAAAATTGCACGATCAACCAGATTAAACACAATATTCCTTTTTTGTTGTAATGGATGATTAGAATTAAAATTTAGAACTTTATTTGAGTTTGTCGGCTTTTGATACCAATCCGTAGTGATACGATTATTATTTTTTATTATCATTATATCAAGAAAACTAATTTTATTATGTATTTCACATTCATGCGTGAATTTCACATTAGAGAAAATATTGTAAGATCCATAAAACGAAGTAAAAAGAACCAGGAACATATTTCAAATCAAAACAAATTAATCAATAAGAAAAAGAGTAAGTAGTGCCTGGTTTATTCAAAAGTAAAGCATTTAGTTCGAAGAGACCGATATTATATATTATACACTCTGACGGTCCAGTTTGGCCACATTATAAATAAAAATGAAATTATCGTTAATAATTTCACCTTTATTAATTCACCAGTCAGTGCAGGGTAGAGATATGGTCCAATCCAACAATAAACTAGTAAATGAGCATTTCAGCTGATTCTAACAATATTGATTAATAAAATAATTTAGTTTCATATAGTATATGTAATAATTTAGGTGTAACTGTGTCTTTGTTAAAGAGATGTAAACCCATTAAAACAGAATCACTATTTATTTTTTCTTAAGCGAACAGTATACTTTATCAAAAGAAACGCTCTGTAACGGTGTTGAATTTACATTAAAGATAGTCTATGAATTTTTTCAAATTTTTTTATCAATAAATCAACTAGATTTTTGAGCAGCCGTGCAGCATTGTTTTTAGCTATATATTACCAACCAAAAAATGGTTATTTCTATATAATTAATTTTAAATTAATTATTTTGAAACAATTGCTCTGTAACGGTATCCTATTTGCTTTCAACATTATCTATAAATTTTTTCAGATTTTTAATTCCATTAGTTTTTAAAATTTTTGGGATTTTGAGGTAGGTTCCCGTAATTTGGGTATCACATCTCCTTAATCACAACACTGCTTGATTCAGCAACGTAGATCCAGGAGAAAGCGAATTCTCCCTTCACGCATCACCATACGAAAATCGCAATGTTAATAATGTAAGTCGTAACAATCCTGAGTTGCATTCAGTGACGTACTTCGAGGAGAAGCCAAATCTTCCCGTCACGCGTCACCTTCCGAATGAACTCGCTATCTATCCGACTTAATAAAAGACACAAACTTATTCGAATCATCTTAGAATGCGTTTGCTTTCTGAAATGTAATAATAGGATTATTAAGAAACAAAATTATAAGTAATTTTAATATATGACATAATTTAATAATAATAATAATAATATCTGGTTCACACTCTCTAACATTATACTTGCCCGGCGAGCGAGAGTGTAAAACATTAAGGACTAGAATAGTGTGGAGAGGCTTCCTAATCTTGTCGTCGGTATTGAAGATAATGCTCCAGAGACAGGGAGAACAGCGAGTTTTATTAGAGTTGTCAGTAGTGGGAGAAATTCTCCCGTTTTGGTATACTGGGTTTACTTTTGCTGACGATTGGGCTCCTTCACCATTACACTTTTCTTGCTATGCCTCGATGTACTTTATTGTACATTGGTAATATATTATTTATAATATATTTCAATTATAATACATTATCTTACGGTTCACAAGATGCATTATTTATGCACATATCGAATTATAAACTTGGTGATTTATTGTAAACTTATTATTTTACTAAAAATTAGTTCATTGCCCATATTTATTGTGAATTGCTATAAATAATAATGTAAATATTATATTTGAGCTTGGGACAGTTTAAAATGTTTATTAGAGGTTTAATTATTAATTAATTCATTAACGTCAAATCTGCACGTTTCCTCACGCCTTCCTTCATTGATGTATAAAAGAATCAAATCGGACTTAAGCGCTTATGAAAACTACGGTTTCTGATAGATTTTTTCAAGATCTTTCAGAATCCGTGATGAAAATTCCGAAAAAAACCTTTTTTGAGCCTCATGTTTGCACTTTAAGCAAAACTAGAGCTCTAGAACCTCCAGAAATCGTGCACAAACTATTTTTTCTTCAAAACCGTACCTATATGAATGTCGCGATTCAACTTGGGAAATCGAAAACGGCGTCCGAAAGTCAGAAAAAATAATGAATTAATGATGAATTTTTTACTCAAAAAGGAATCGCTTTATAAAAAAAGTTCCATTGAATGAAAAATGCTTAGAATTGTTCAAAGAATACCTGTGAATTTTTCTGAGACGTTTTTGAAAATTTTCTGATTTTTCCGGAAAATAGCATCAACATAAAATCAAAACAATAATCAACATGCAAATCAAGTGCGGCAAAGCATACATTCGAAGAAATGGACATGGATAATCATGATAAGATTGGTCCACTACGATTACAAATGCCACAGTCTTATATAACGAAGCACTTCCAAATACAGAAAAGAAAAAAGGAACGAATGAATTTGTATTAAGCATCAGTGAAAATATCTGAGTAAAGCTTATTACACAGTTCTGGAAAAACATGAAGTTCAATCCACAAACACTCAACATTCTTGTCAAATCCAAATTGTGCAACGAGAACACGACAATTATGTAAATAATGCAATTTACACGTGTGCAAAAACTGTTCGGAAACCCCGTGTAAAAGAAAGAACAAGTGATAAAATTCACAATACTCGTAATATGAATTGGTGCAGGAGTAAGAACACACTACGGGGCTGTTTGGAGTCATAAATTACGAGAGAAGTGACGAGCTCTTGGGTCCGCACCCGTCAGTTTCTGGTAGAAGCAGAGTAAAATATCACCATTTTAGGCAGCTTATGTCGCCTGGTACATGGCCTTCGAATATATTCAAATTATATTTATGTAAAAAAATGATAAGATAGGGATCTTGATCATAGACCACACTTTTAGTTGTCCAAACAAAAATAAAACTTTGCTAAAAGTTTTGTACTATAAAAAGTGCTTAGAATCATCCGAAGAATACGTGTGAATTTTTTCGAAATTTTTCGGGACATTTTTGATTTTTTGGTTCAGGCTATTTTCCGGAAAAATCAGAAAATTTTCAAAAACGTCTCAGAAAAATTCACACGTATTCTTTGAATAATTCTAAGCATTTTTCATTCAATGGAACTTTTTTTATAAAGCGATTCCTTTTTGAGTAAAAAAATTCATCATTAAGTCATTATTTTTTCTGACTTTCGGACGCCGTTTTCGATTTCCCAAGTTGAATCGCGACATTCATATAGGTACGGTTTCGAAGAGAAAATAGTTTGTGCACGATTTCTGGAGGTTCTAGAGCTCTAGTTCATCGAATTCCATGTGAAAATTTAGAATTATTAACAACAAATCCGAAAAATTTCACGATTTTTTTGCTTAAAGTGCAAAAATGAGGCTCAAAAAAGCTTTTTTTCGGAATTTTCATCACGGATTCTGAAAGATCTTGAAAAAATCTATCAGAAATCATAGTTTTCATAAGCGCATCAGTCCGATTTGACTCTTTTATGCAGCGATGAAAGAGGGCGTGAGAAAATGTACACATTTGACGTTAATGGGTTAAACCTATTCTATCAGTTAATAAATGATAGCTTCGTCATTTTTGGTCGTATCACTTTGACCAAAAATGGTAAAAGATAAAATAAATAATAAAATTATAAATTTAACAATTTTTGACATTTTAATGTTTAAATTAATTATTTAAACATTAAATATCAAGTAAAAAAATTATTACCCTACGGTGGGATCGAACCCCGTCGTAGCCTCTAGTAGTCGAATACTCTACCGCTAAGCTATATCGTTTTCTTATGAAAGCTCATTTGACATGTCTACATTAGCTAATTTGTAGTATAAGCTGATATTGTAATGCATTTCTTTCTATTTTAATATAATGAAAGCATAAATTTTTGTATATCATGTTTAAGATGTCCCAAAACATATACTTATCACGGAACAATTAATTCATTTTTATTTTAAACATTACATTAATTTGTTTAGAAAAGCCAGAAGAACAAAAGACAGCGATTCCGAAAAAGCGAATGTACATGTAAAGAATATGAAATACTGGAAAACGAATTTAACATTGATGAAAAAGTTAAAAATTTAAATGAAACAAATTACTATACTGAGACCTTCGGAAAAAGTAGAGGTTATGATTGTAATATTAAAGAAATCGATGAAATTGATCAAAATGAAATTAATAATGACAATAATAAATTAAATGTAAAAAGAATTTTCAACTAAAACTAGGGGGCGCCCCCCCCCCCTCCCCCGAGTGTTGCCGCGCGCCAACCCCCCGCGCGCTTCGAGCGCAAGTTTCTGTTCTCAGACTGCGCCTGAGACAGTGTTGCCAGATAGAGGTATTTTTTCTTTGTTCACTCACACAGTACGACCTCATTAACATTAGATAATAGAGGACAGAAAAACCCTAAATGGTAACCCTGGCCTGAGAATAAAAACTTATAAGGCACGACCGAATGCAGCTTGAACTTCGCACTCGCACTGTCAATGATATCCATTATTGTAATTTTCATAATTAATATATTTTCCTCGAAGTAGATTTTTCATAAGCATTTTAATTTTTAAACTTTTGAACTTTTAAGTAATATATTATTTAGCAAAGTAAATTGCATATAAGTAACTTTTAAAGGTAACCTGTTTTTTATTCTCTATATCAATATTTTTTATGTATTATATTTTATAGTAAACTCGTAATGAAGTATTTATACAATCTACATAAACGAGAATAATAAAATTAAATTTTGGCGTTTGAGCATCTTAATTTCGACTATAGGATTAAAATAATTGACAAAGGAAATTAATTAATAAATTAATAAAAATATTTGTTGTCATTGTTTTGTTTTCACTTTCACTCAAACTTGCAAAGGCACATGCGTAAGTAAATTAAAATTACCTTTTTACTATTTTTCATTAAACTGAAAACATTTTTGGGCATGGACACCCGATGTACATAACGTACATACAACCGAAAATCGTCGACATGTGGCGCCACTGTGTTTAAACATAACGTAAAGTTTAATTGGTTTTATAGTTGTACACGTTGACAAGTATTGCATTTTTTACAACATAGTTTTGTTGCTGCTCAAACTTAAAGGTTACACTTTAAAATTTCAGAATTTATCGGGCTTGGAGTTCTTACCACTAGGGGGATCCGACTGTTCTCTCTACCCGATAGCGAAACAGTCGAATACAAGGCATAAGTATAGCTACTTTAATATTCATTTGACGTCGCTTTGCACTGTGAACGGCATCTAAAGAAGGGCTCTAGCTCCTTACTGAGGAAACTAAACCTGGAAAGCCGTGGTTAAATCGCCAATTTTTATTTTTAATTATTGGAAAGGCTTACTCTGGAACTTTTAATAAAGCATATTAATTCGCGTAGCACGATAAATTCTAAATATTGAAAAACTCTTTAGCGAACGATTCTTAAAAGTCTGCGACTTCGGGTAAAAATACGTCGCACTCTGGTTTGTTGGAGTTCTTACCACCAGGGGGATTCGAATGTCCTCTCTACCCGCTAGAGAAACAGTCGTATACAAAACATAAGTATAGCCGCTGTAACATCCATGTGCCATCATTTTCCATCTGCCACTGGCGTCTAAGGAAGGTCTCTAGCTTTTTACGCAAGAAACCGATGCTAGAGAGCAGTGGTCGAAACGCCAATTTTAATTTTTAATTTTTTGAAAGGCTTACTCTAGGGCTTCTACCAACCATAGTAGACGAAGAGAAGGCCTTGCTTAATAAAGTATATTGGTATGCAAAGCCCAATAAATTATATATGTATATCGGAAAAACTACTTCAAAAATTACTTCTATGCATTTTTAAATTAAACGATGGGCCGCAATATTGGATGAATAATGGGTAAGTAATAATATTTGCTTTTGCATTCGTATTCATTATTTTTGAAAAGAGAAACGTAAAGTATACGTTTATTAATAATTTATTATAATAATTATAAATATATTTTCAACATAAATAAAGTTTGTAAGTAGATTTATATATTTAAAAAAATGAAATAAAATTACTATTTTTATTTTTTGTTGATCTGTAAATTTAATTTTTTATGTTATAAATTTATACTTTTATTATAATTATTTTTAGTGTAATTCTAAAAAATATTGAATAACAATGAATATAAATATTAGTGAAAAGTACAAATACACAAAATCAATATACATATATATATATATATATATATATATATATATATATACATATATTGTAAAGGTAAGCTACATACTTTTAAGCGTAAGAAGCTATACCTTATAACACATAAACGAACGGCCAAATAATTTGATTAAACAGTGAACGATCGACTCGACGAAATGGTTGATTTTTTGTTACTTGAACGAGAAGAACGTTAACAACTTATATGCATTACTTTTACAAATCCGTATTAGATTCTGTTTTTGTAATGAAGGAAAACGCAGGTTTAAACTCGCACAGTTTGACTATATCCTTCTTTATGTAAAATCGCAGATATGACTGAAGGTATCTCTAGTAGAGAACTTGCATAGATCGGTGTTGCCTGGCGAGCTGCTGCTTACGCTTCGAATGACGATGTTATAACGGGGTACGATCTCTCGCGTAGGTAAGGGAAAAAGGATCGGTTGCTACGGCACTGCTTAGTTATACTCCCTAGGCGGTGCCCCGAAAGTGCTCGGCGGATTCAAATCAGCGAACCCCGTGCACGACCTACCGTTGCGATGTCCGTTAACAACCGCGAGATCACTTGCCGATCTTGCGTCTTTGTACAGCTATAAACGTTGTGAGCTGAAAAGGGTCGCGAATAAAGGGGATACATTCGCGGTAAATTTATCTCGGACGTTCCTGAAACGGAGAGGGTGGTATTCGGGATAACGGGAATAACGTAAGCCGGTAATTACTGATTAAACTTGTACTCGGATATTAATTACATATGCATTTTATTTATTATAAAGAAATATAAACTTAGTTTAACAGAGAATAAAGACAATTACAAAGGTCGTATAGGCCTACCACCGGGGTTACTCGCACTTTCTCTCTCTCGCACGCGTACACGATCGCCCGTTGGCTCTCTCGCCATCGCGCGCGGGCGAGATCCGCCGATCCCTAACTTAAAGATATAGCCGTAAAGAGAGTCTTTACGGCTTTGGCGGCTCGCGAGTGGTGCACCACGTACCTTAATTCTTTCCGTCGATGCGTTTGGTTTTGCTAGTTTTACCCATCTCTGTCGGGCTCTCGCGCGCGGCAACTTCGCCGTCCTCGCAGGTTCCTGGGGAGTCGTGGCACTCTTCGCGGCGTTAACTCCAGAACCCGGGAAAGAATCCGTAATTACTATTTTTCACTCTTGCCACGAATTGGCAAGGAAGACGTTACCGGAGACGTGTCTATATACGATGACTCGCATAAACTCTCTATCTACTCTCCACAGCAAGCTTGTGCGTCGGATCATTATTAGTCCTTACGAGGCTTGCGCGCGGGCTTTCCCGATCGTCTTTGAGCTTTTCCGATCGTCACTCGCGCTCGTTATAAGGTATAGCTTCAAACGCTTAAGAGTATGTAGCTTACCTTTACAATGTATATTAAACTGTTAAACAATACTGGCACAAGATATTAAACTGAACAATATATTTTTTACCAAACTATTAAAATTTATTTTTAATTATATTAATCAAGAATGTCAATAAGTTTAAATTTTGGCAGATTATTATTCTTGCAATATATATACATATTATTTTAAATTCCAGTATAATATACTATCTTCGGTTTGATTAAATTTTGATCTTTCTTTTAATATATAACATTAATTGAATACTAATTTTCAGAATTTAATTCTTAAGTTTTACTATGTATATATATTATAGATGTATAATAAACTATATTTATTTTTTGATTTAAAAAACTAGATTTCTTTATTGTTGCCAATATAGAGTAAATTTATAATTTAAAAATTTTAATTCAGAATTATTTAAATTAATAAAATGACTTCTTTATGCAATCTAGGTGCAGTTGGATAAGGTAGTGGATACTTGTCAATAGTAAAAGGTGGTGTACATGCTGTATAAGATTACTTCCAAAATCTTATTAAACATCCTCGAAAACTTGAATACAAATTTTAAACTGATATAAAATTTAGTAATCCGGTGGAAGTATCTTTTGGGTTGCTTGTTTTGAAATGTATTTCGGGCAATTATTTGATCTTTTATTTATAATGCTCGTTTTCTTTTCTTTTACATAATTCCGAATAATTCTAATTTTAATTGCTTAAATACGGCTTCACCGAAGCGGCTGGAAATAGAAGGACCAGCTTTCCAAGGGCTAAGAAAACTACTCTCAAAATTTAAGGCAAATGGGTTGAAAGCTTTTCAGAATATTTGTTAAACATCGATGTTTTTAATTTTCAAATTTATGACATCTGCGTCTTTGCGAGTCCTTAGCACCAAAAATAGTGGAGAACATATACTATGTTAAATAGAAAAAGTTATACAAGTTAATACAAACATTTTGTCAATAGTAAGTTTTTCGCTAGGATTTGTATATTTTGAGAGATTGTACAGAGAATGAATTTAAACCGTTTTTAGAGAAATGAAAAATTTGTTATAGCTTAAATATGGGTTCACCGATGATGCTGGAAATAGAACCAGCACCTTATCGAGAGTAGAGAAAACTACCCTGAAAGTTTCAGCCAAATCGGTTAATAACTTTATTCTAAAAAATATTTGTTTTGCCCAGCAGCCAACCACTAGAAATCACATGATGGACCGCATTCGCAGAACTTGTGCAGCGATCCCAAGAGAAGTTTTGCTCAGAATGGTACAACATTTTCAAATGAGGTTAAATTTGTGCCTTGAAGCTAATAGAAGAAATTTTGAGTATTTATTGCAAAATAATAAAGTGAATGGTAAGAGGACTCACGATAAACAAGCACCCCAGTGAGAGGCAAAGGGACACACATTAAAAAGCACTCCAAAGGGAAAATAATCCTATTACGTTCCTAGGTAGCGCTGAAATTAGGGAATTCTTTTGTTTTGAAGGTCAATATTCTCATGGTCATTATCACATTGGGTTTGAATATTCATCATAAAAGTACATTAAGTACGATTATTCTATCAGAAAATGCGATTGAATAGCAATTACAGTATTTCTTAATATTTGACCGTGGAATGACCTCGTGAAGGTCATGAACCAAATTTTGAAATACCGTTTCAGACGTGAAATTTCCTGCTCTTTCCGAATCTGCTATCAGAAATAGAAATTTCCACTTTAAATAAAATTTGACCTTCAAATGACCTTGAAATTTGCGTTCAAGGGCAGAACTAATTGCACAAAAAGATATGCGTCTTGATTCTGGACAACTTTCGTCTGAACAATTTTTTCTGCTCATGGTTTAATTTAGGAGTTATTAGACTGGTTTGATGAAAATGGCCCACCGTGTATATATATATATATGCCGCTGCGTATAAGAATTTTTCATTGCCCATATATGGTCATATATATGGTTCCAGAAACCATAGTACACACATATCTCTTTATATTATATAAATATTTCGCCGCCGTCGTGTCCAAGATTTCAGGGTTCTATATATATATTGCTTCGGTTCATTTAATAGATCTGGTGTCTCCTTGTTGCCAAGAAAGGTCTTTGGAGTCTTTTCATTTTCTTTCTTATGATTATCCCGTAAAAGCAAATCTACACCCTTGTTAATCAAATTCAATCTATTATATTCCCTAATCTCTTGATTATCCTGTGACATTCCTTCATTAACTTGAGTCCCGCCACGATCAACTTTCCCCTTTTTAACTAACGATTCAATATCTATCCTCTGATTCGTTTAATACCCTATTCCCAATTATTCTAACTCCTGAATCAATATCTATATATATATATATATATATATATATATATATATATATATATATATATATATCGTCTCTCTAGCCAAGGTGATCGAAGTGATCAAACGGCTCCCCGAGGGCGTAGGTCGCGTTTGGGTGGGGGATATAACGGGTACGGATTTCGAGTGTCGGCGCAGGTTAGGTCCCTGAATTATCGGCGACGTTCGTCGATAGGACCAAGTCGACTAGCTGGGATAATTGCGAATCATAGCGCAGTGGTGAGGCTTCTGCCTCGCGCTCCCGGGATCGTGGGTTCGCGCCCCGATACCTTCGTTGATTTTTTTTTTCCTTATATTCAATCCGTACCCCGTTACAATATATATATATTAATTGAAATGTATGTATTAATAATTAATCTAAAATTATTTAACTATACTTATCTGAATTAATCCTGATGGGATGACACGAAGATCTAGGATGTCGCATCATGACGGCACGCTGCATCTGAAAAAAAATTATGTTAACATTATATTAAATTAATGGATTTATTGGTTAGTAGGGACGTGCATGTAGTAGGTAGGGTGCGAACAGAATATTAAAGGAAAATAATATAAGCAAAAAGACGTATTGAAAATATTGAAAGTGGGTTATTGAATTCATGAAGTTAAAAAGGATAGAAAAGGAGAATGTTATTAACATATCTAAAAAAAGGGATTAAATAATTCATAAAATTAATAGAGGGAATAACGATTAAATAACGTAAACACAGTCAATTAAAGATGAAAAAGGTGAGTAATATAATTAGTTAAGGAGAGTATATATATATATATATAATATATATATGAATATATATATATAATATATATATGAATATATATATATATATATATATATATATATAGAGAAAACATTTATTTAAAGGGACTAAATGATTAAATAGTTGAATAATGATAAATTTAAATATACTTACGTATACACTATGGTAGTGCATACTTTACGTCGTGTGAAAGCCGATATTTCTCCGGGAAGGTATTACCCGTTAACGGCGGTGAGGTTGGGAGGTCGCCGTGGGCTGCGTTACTTGGTGAAGGGCCGCCTGCTGGTGTGTGCACACCGCCGCTCGCGCACCCCTCTGTGTCAGTATCCGGTTACTGTCCCCGACGGTGGGTTCGCGTGTACTAGGTGAAACGTCCGCGAAGTACGTTGTTTACGTGCCAGCCCGCGCTCAGTTGTCACCATCTTGAATCGATCTAGATTCAAGCGCGCGCACACTGAACACGTGGTCCGCGCTTTTATCCATACGGTGATCGTATAAATCAAGTATAGAGAATGCGCAACGCGGGTAGTGGGGGAACACGTGGGTATTAGTTGGGAATTAGTGATCTATTGAACCAATTAATAGATGACTTTATAAGAGATGAGACTATCGTATGGGAAGCATATTACGTTACATGACAGTAGTTGCCTCCAATATGGAAAGTCGAAATACCAATAAATAGATAAATATATTTTATCAGATTATTATTTTTTTTATAGATTGTATTACATATTTTAGTGAGTTATTTTATTTACTAATATAATAAGTGATATTATTACTAGCCGGGACAGTAGGGAGTAATCCAGTGCGCGTTTTATTAATTAGTTAAATTATTTATTTAATACTTTTTAAAATCAACGTTCTCTCTCGTGGTTAGTGGTGACACGGGATCTATTCTTAGATTCCCTAATAAAATATTATCAATCATTGTGTTCCTTTTAAGGTAGTAATATTCGTTATCGGGAGTGAATAGATATCTGGATCTATAGTAATTCAACGGGAATTTTACAATACAACTTCTCGGAAAGATTATACCAACAACTCGAGCTTGTGTCATATTAGGATATACTTGCGAAAATCTGAAGCCATTACTGTCTCGAATTTCAAATGTATAATTTCTTTTACTTTTATTTGATTAATCTGTTTTTTGGTTTAACTTCAATCATTTTTCTACTGTCAAGACGTAGTAAATCTAAAGGTGTTTGCAATTCTCGGTTATATAAAAGTTTCGCAGGTGTTTCGTTGGTGGTTACATGCTTTGTTGTTCTCTACGCAAACAAGAACATTTGAATTTACGTGGTTTTAATTTACGTTATTACTTTCTGTAAATGCTTTTATTTTCCTTTTAAATTCTTTGACAAATCCTTCGGCAGCGCCATTTGTTGCTGGATGTTTGGAAGCGGAAAACATCTGTTTAATACCTAAACTTTTAAAATATTTTTTGCATTCTTCGCTCGTAAATTGAGTCCCTGAATCAGTAATTATTTGAAACGGTAATCCGTGCTTTGAGAAAACTTTTTTAAATATTTCAATAGTATGTTGCGCTGTCATGTTTTTAACAATATATAGCTAAGGCTATTTTGTATAAGAATCAATTATTATGGGAGGAAGATAGGTAAGGTAAACAGGAGGGTGACGTGAGGAGGAACGAGCCCTGAAAGATAAATCTCCTAGAGTAAAATGATTAGCAATGTAAGAAAAGGATTTATCTGAGATAATGTTATCTGCGCAGGAGCCGATGAATAGGGATCTTCTGAGCTCGACCAACAACCAACTTAAATTGAGACGGTAGGCCGTTACATGTTCACGTCAGGGAATGTTATCCCGCACAAAACGCACACAAGTGTTCAATAAGCGCTGAAGCTTTCAGTGTTCGGAGTCATCTAGGTCATTGAACACAGAACACGCGAAATCGAAGTGTGGAAAGTACTTTAACAAGTTTTTTTCCTATTTTTACGCGAAAGACCGTGTTTGTAAAACCTTAAAGAATGTAGGACTCTGTGTATGCGTTGGGACATTAACGCGACCTGTATTTACCAATCCAAGGTGAACGTAATCCAAAGTCCCGGAGATTTAATCTCGGTCTCGTAATTAAGAAAGTGGCCGGCAATTAAAACATTCGGGGCTGTGTCCAGGTTAATACGCGAAATGTACGCCTAACTATCCAGAATCATCAATATAGTCTTAATTACATTTATGCTTTATCCATTTGACCTCGCCCAGTTTTCAATTGCGTTAGCGTCCTCCGAAATTGATCGTACTCCCTGGTCGAAATCAGTAAGATAAAATGAGTGATAAACTTGGGTGTCATCCGCAAAACTGATATGTTTGGAATACTTGAGAACCGATGGAAGATCATTTATAAAAATAGACAGTAACAGAGAAGGACACTACCCTGAGAAACGCCCCTGGATGTGTCAAGCGAGCTCGATCGGACTCCCATTTCATCAGTCACCGCCACAAGGTAGTAGAAAAACCAATTAATGACTATATTGGAGCACGCCAAAGAACGCAATTTAACAAGTAAGGGTCCACGAGGTGCTGAGTCAAATGCTTTTGAAAAGTCAAATAGAATAAGGATGTTAATCATACATTTATCAATAGTCCTTCTAACGTCATCTATGATAACAATTAAAGCCGTCTGAATACGATGACCCCGGCGGAAGCCCGCTTGCCTTTCAATACTTCAACCAGTTTTATTTAAATAATCGGTGAACTGGTCATGAACAAACTTCTTAAAAATTTTAGAGACTTCACAGAGCTTGACTATGGGTCTAGTGTCAGACGACGCATCAACCCTGTTCGACTTACCAAGAGGAAAAAGAACATAAATTTCCAGATTTCTAGGAAGTAACCAGTTGAGAGCGGCAGAATAAAAATTCCACCAAGTAAGGTGATATCTGGGGAGGCAAAAGATTAAGCATAAGAATAAAGATAATATCATAGCCCGTCGCCTTGGAGGTAGCTCCAGAGATGGCTGCCAGAACTTTAAAAGAGGTGACAGGGGTAAAATTTAAAAAAAGGAATTTTGATAATAGAGATAAATGCTAAAATACGGAAATCCGAAACTTAAGTTATTTTAAAAGAAATCAATAATACATATATATAATAACTCTACAAAGTACCTTCTATTTCAAAGTCATTATTGTAAATCTCTTTGTAGGCCTCAAACAATTGCACATTCTCACCGCCTTTTAGTTCAGTATACATTTCCCTACAGTAGATATTTTCTTCGTAGAATTTTTTTGCTTTATCTAAAAGCTTTTTCCACTCTCTACTGCCTTCTATCAGTTCATGAAAATAACCGTTTTTATTTAGTTTTTGAAAAAAAGTTCTCCAAACATCAGAGTTGTGGTTGGTAGCTTCATTTAACAGACGCTTATCTTTCTTCTGTTGTTCATGTGCCTGTGCTATTAATATCTCTAAACCACTAGCTATTATAATCCCTAGTACGTACGATTTATATTTCAAGTTACTAGTTGGTGGTACATTCCAACCCGTACGAGTATCACCAGTATACCTACAAATAATAAAAAAACGTTATTATCTATTTGTAAGATTATATGATTTATATATTTGCATAAGAAATGGTGTGCTTTGCAAGTAGAATAAAAAATCAATTACCAAACATATACATAATAATCTCTTTATGAAATTAAAAGTTCTTAGATAAAAAAAATGTATTTAATTATTCAAAAAAATTTTTTTTTACCTGAAGTTAAAAAAGAAGTAGGTTTTCAATCTAAATATTAATTAATATTAATAGTTTAAATCTAGTTCTTCTAAATTGACAAAGATAAGGCATTATTAAATGTGAGTAGCACGCAGTTTGCTGATCTACAATTTGTGGTAAAAATTTAAGAATGTGCCTATGATTTATTCCCGTGAAAATCTAGATAACATTACATCTACATCTTCTACATTATATTAAAATTCTATACGTCCGTCCATACGTTCGTTAAGAGGAAAGAACAATTATTAGGGGAAGAAGATGAAAACAAAAATGCTGCAGGACCGAACCCTTATGGTCAGGTGCATTGCATCTGACCGAGGAGACTCCATGCTTTTTATGTGTTGATACCGAATTCAATCCACAGCCAGGCGTATTGCACCTGATCCAGTGAGTTCGCCAGTGAGTGTCGAAAACGACTGACGATGCGGCTTATGTAGCCTGAGACATTACTCCCTACCTTCCTTTTAATAAGTAAGGAAGGGGGCCAGAATAATTAATAATATTTAACAAAGTGTATAAAGCTATATAAGTTATTTATGTTATAGATACAAATAATATAATGAGAAAAAACATTTATAATAACAGTTATGATAATGGCAATTAAAGGAAGTATACTAGGTTATGAATGTTACTATATATATATTCAATAATGAATTCGGTGAGTTTCTCATGCTTGTTTGGCTTTGTAATTTCTTTATATATATTTATATTATAACTGCATTTAATAGGACTTGTGTCTTAAATCGTATACCTACAGTTAAATTCAATTAATAAGTTTTCTTGGTGACCACACAAATGTTATCATAAGTTTCAATTAATAATAATAAAATTTGATAAATTAAATATTGGATAAAATAATTTTATAATAATTTTATTAAGGTACATTGGAAGTGTTACATGGCGACCGTGACAGGACTCAATTTGGGATCGAAGAATGAAGAGAACATTTCATTCGTTGGACTGAATTTGGGATCGAAGAATGAAGATAACTTTTCCTTTGTTGGATTTGGTGCCACGAAGAAATTGGGCGACCATTTTAAATGACGCCACGTGGCGAGTGAATTTATTCTCGTGTATCTAAGTGATTCTGTTGTACACAAGGAACAAAACGTGGGAGTGAAATTAGGAGATTTTAGAAGATCCCCTCCAGCTTCAGTAACAAGTCATTTCCCCTTTAGCCCATTTCCAGCTCCTATAATCAAAAGCCTGAATTATTTTCGAGTCCCCTTGTACATAATTGTCCCCGTGAAAATATGGGCAAAGTTTTAATCACGAAAATAAGTGTAATAGGTACAATAGCGTTGAGCTTCCTAAAAACGAAAATTCTAGTCAAGAATTCCGCTATGTAAACAGTGAGCCCCGTTCGAGCGACCTTATTTACGCCCGCGAAGTGGCTAAGGGCAGCGCCGCGTCGGATGAGAGAGCAATAAAAACAATAACGTTGGCAGCGAGAGTATTGAAACTCGTGCCGGTTATGTATTTCGGTTGCCGCGATAGAAAATCACGAAGGTGCGATCAATCGGTGTCATCGAGGACGGGCTGCTCTGAATCGGAGCTAGACGTCGACAGGATTGGATCAGCATCGCCACATGGTGACGACATAAAGCTTCGAGTTGGCCAAAACGGAGACGAAGGAGGCGACGGCGTAAACGATGCGTCATCCGTCCAGCACTGCAGATACCGCATCAGGGTCACAGAAAGTGGATATATCTCATGTACCACAGTCACCAGGTGGGATTTCTTTTGTGAGCAATAAAGGCCGGAGATCCCTCCAGCGTCCGACCAGCAGTTTATGTTTTCCTACAACACAGTATCAACATTCCCTAGTCCAGTGTACTACGTCATCAAGTTCGGTAGACTACGAATTTCGAACGATGCAACGGAAAAGTTCGACGGATGATCAGTATGTATATGGAGGCACGTTCACGTGTACGTGTTGGAATTGTGGAGGCAGAGGTCACCGACGGAACGAGTGTCTATCACCCACCTACGGTATTCGGTCAACATCGACTTTGTTGTGTTGCAGTAATTAGTGATTTAAAAACGTGTAAATAGTTTTGATTATGAGTACAATGTAAACATATTTTATATTATTTGTATTTTTGAATACGTAATTCATGTTGGTGTGAGCTATGGAAAGGTTTATGTTAAAGTATTTGTAAAAGAATTTGTAAGCCAGTTACTCGCGAAATTAATTGTATATATGTGTGTGTGTGTGCGAGAGTGATCAACATGTATAGCGCGAAACACTTACATTCACTTACACTGATTTACACGATCCAACCCATCAACACGTATTCTCTAGCATCAAGCCCCCCATTGTAAATACACGCCAGATACATTATCCCGACGAGTTAGTACCCTCTAACCTCGTATGTGTTTTATTTTTATAATTAATGTGTGATAACTTTAGTTAGCCGCAGTCTCCTCGATAATTAAATCAAAGTTATTGAAATAAATTTGGTTTAGGAGGAGGGAGTTATAACGTGGCGATTTGTATGCCAGTCGCATGTGTGTATGTGTGTACGTCGGGCCACATTCTCAGCGCTCGGTAAGCGCTCGGGCAACCGCGAAACTACGCGATCGGCCGCGGCCGCAGCTCGAATTTCGGCGCGATTCGTCCGCTCTCTCTTGTTCTGGACGCTCGGCGAGCAACACGCCCGATGCCGCAGGCGGTACGCACGCGCGACTCCCGGTGAGTGTGAGTCCCGAAGCATGGCTTTCTCGCGCGGTACGAGTGTGCGTGTGCTAGTAGTCTATTTGCCACTCGAATAGTGACTGGCGACCGTGATTTTATATAGTTTATAAGAATGTAAATATAACTCCAGCAACAGTTAAGTGTTTTTGGCTGTCCGAATGTTTATTTTCAATTATATCTCAAAACCTCCGCCTTGATCCCCAGCGGTAGTGTTACAATATATATATATATATATATTATCCATACATATATATGGATTATTACACGTCTCGTGGTATGATGAAAATTTTGAGAGGAAGCTGCAAATATCTTCCAGAAAATAGAAAAAAATTTGTAGGTGTTAAAAATAATTTGACTAAGAGTTATTACACCATGAAAAATAAAAATTTTTCAATTTTTTAAAAAAATATTACATACAACTTTTGTTCAAAATAATTTTTGGAACTTATCAACCCAGGTTGCAATTCTTAATCTTAAAATTGAAGAGATAAGACATCCGGAAACATAAAAAAAATTGATTTTTTTCAAGAGTTTTCGAATGGCGGTGAGTATGACCAAGACCGCTGGTATAAGTTATGCCTTAAAATACATGAAAATTTTATGAGGGTGGTGGTTATAGTGATATTATGAGGTTTATAAGACATAACTTTCATCAGCGATCTTGGCCAATAATCTAACAACCGCCACTCGAAAACTCTTGAAAAATGTGATCTTTTGAACGCTGTTAGCTCAAAATCAATTGTGGCGTGGTCACCTTTTTTTAATTAATTTAAATAATTGAAATTAATGGTATATCCGTCCAATAATTTTTTTATTTCCAACGTTTCGGCCATCTATTTATTATGGCTCTCTTCAGGAACTAACCAATATTATTTCTTAATAACTTATTATAATAATCTATCAAACACTCAACACATTGCAACTTACAAATTCAAATCTTACAATTATCGCGAGCTAAGCAAATTATTTGTTAAAACAGCGAAGATAAACTGCGAAGCTATTTGGTGTCATTATTATGAAGAGTCTAACTAAATACAAGTAAATAAGCGTATCTGTGAGGGTTCAATGTACCCTATAATACAATATAAACACTATACCTCATCTTATTCAATTCAATTTTAAGTATACGAATTAAACCTTCCATTTTCAAAACTACAAATGACTTAATCAAAGGAGATTATCAACTAACAAATATAATCTTGCATTACAATTTCAGATTATTTATAAAATTTTTATATGAAACTTGAAGATTTTGTGTGTCATATTACATTATGTCTATTTACATTATGTTTATTTTTTTGTATAAAATACATCTATGAAAATAGCCTTTTTCCGAATTATATTCTTTATCCTGTATTTTTGTCTGATTTAAGGAGAACATATGATTACTAATTTTTATTTGTTGATATAAGGCTGATCTTTCATTTCTTTTATTACAATCATATTTATGTTCATTTATTCGAGTTTGTAATGTTCTGCTTGTTTGTCCAATATAACATGCATATAATATAACAGGATAAAGCATATATACAGGATAAAGAAAATAATTCGTAAAAGACTATAGTCATAGATGTATTTTATACAAAAAAATAAACATAATGTAAATAAACATAATGTAATATGATACACAAAATCTTCAAGTTTCATATAAAAATTTTATAAATAATCTGAAATTGTAATGCAAGATTATATTTGTTAGTTGATAATCTCCTTTGATTAAGTAATTTGTAATTTTGCAATCATGATTGACATATGTGAAAATGGAAGGTTTAATTCGTACACTTAAAATTGGATTGAGTAAGATGAGGTATAGTGTTTATATTGTATTATAGGGTACATTTAACCCTCACAGATACGCTTATTTACTTGTTTTTAGTTAGACTCTTCATAATTATGACACAATATAGCTTCGCAGTCCATCTTCGCCGTTTTAACAAAGAGTTTGCTTAGCTCGCGATAATTGTAAAATTTGAATTTGATAGATTATTATAATAAGATATTAAGAAATAATATTGTTTAGTTTCTGAAGAGGGCCATAATAAATAGATGATCGAAACGTTGGAAATAACGAATACTACATCGGAGTAAATTTTATCCGTCGCATCAAGTCCTACAGCTGGAAGTGGCAAGTATGGAAAGTGGCAACGCTGAATTATCGTCAGCAGGTGTCGCTAACGTAACAGAAGTAGAGCGCACACAATTGCGCGAACTTCTAGACCGAGTGTTCTCCACAACCTGGCCAAAGATCGTCCGTTCTTACAATGTCGAACATACAATCGACGTCGGATCAGCCAGGCCGATCAAACAAATGTACTACCCCGTCTCTTTTAAGATTCGAGAGGAAATACATCGTTAACTTCGTGAGATGCTCGAGACTGGCGTTATTGAACCCTCGAAAAGCGGTTGGTCCAGCCCCGTGGTGATGGCGAAAAAGGGTGAGAATGCTAGGCGTTTTTGCATCGATTTTAGGAATGTCAACGCTTTGACGAAACCTGATGCGTATTCTTTGCCTTATATGCAGGACATCTTACGCAAACTCAAGAAAGCCCGATACATCTTCACGATCGACATGAACTGTGCGTACCACCAGATACCTCTACAGGTGGAGTCGCGCCCGATAACATTTTTACGGTACCTGGAATGGGTTTGTTCCAGTTTACTCGTATGCCGTATGGATTGGCAAATGCTGGTGCGATATTCCAGCGCATGATCGATCAGGTGATTGGACCAGAACTCAAACCGGTTGCTTATGCATATCTCGACGATATCATTATTATCACTGAGACTTTTGAAGAGCATGAGCAACTGTTGATCGAGCTGTTAACTCGCTTGGCAGAAGCCGGTTTATCTGTTAACCGGGAGAAGTGTGTTTTCTGCCAGCCCAAAATAAGATATTTGGGTATGCGAGTTAACCGAGACGGGATACGACCTGACCCAGCTAAAATGGAGTCGATTAAAGAATATCCGGCTCCCAAGAATTTAAGCAGCTGAGACCGCTTCTCGGTATGGTGTCTTGGTACAGACGCTTCATGCACGACTATGCCACCATAGCTGAGCCGCTAACGCGTCTGACCAAGAAAGACCAGAAGTATCTTTGGCTGGAAGAACAAGAGAGCTCCTTCCAGTAGCTTAAGCTTTCTGTTAATGACAGCACCCGTTCTGCAAACTCCCGATGATAACGGTGAGTACGTGGTCCAGACAGACGCTAGTGCCACTGGTATCGGTGCAGTGTTGTTACAGATTGTGAGCGGAGAAGAGTGAGCCCTGGAGTTTGCCAGCAGAATCCTCTTACCCGCCGAACGCAATTACAGCGTCACAGAACGGGAATGTTTGGCCGTAGTATGGGCGATTAAGAAGTTTAGACCATACATCGAAGGTTACCATCTTAAAGTTGTCACTGACCACAGTAGTCTTCGTTGATTATGCAATATACGCAATCCAACGAGTCGGCTCGCCAGATGAGCGTTAGAACTCCAGTCTCATAATTTTACTATTGAGCACAGGATAGAAGCTCTCAAATACTTTCCTGATACACTTTCTCGTGTGTATGAGGAAGACGAGCCGACTATATCTTCCGTCTCTTGCAGCCAGACAACTAAGGATACCTGGTACTTTTCGTGGACCAAAGACGTAAGTGAGCGGCCGAGAGAATTTCCTGATTGGAAGATCCAAGGTGGAAACCTGTATTCGTATCGGGTGGATACCGAATTGGATGACGCCATGGAAGATCAAGACGCTTGGAAGTTGGTCGTACCCGCGCAGCACAGGCAGGCCATCCTCCGAGAATGTCATGATGATCCGGCAGCTGGACACGTAGGAAGAGAAAAGACATGTGCTCGCGTGGTAAAGTTATATTATTGACCACGTTACTATGCCGAAGTTAGCCACTACGTTCGCAAATGTCATGTTTGTCAGCAATACATGGTGGAGCAACGCCCTCCCATGGGTTTGATGGATAGACGAGTAGTTAAAGCAATGACAAGTGGTAGCAGGAGATGTTACTGGACCACTTCCCCGCTCCACACACGGATTTGAATACATTTTGGTCTTCCAAGAATTGTTCACGCGCTGGATTAAAGCAGTGCCAATTCGGAAAGCTAACGCTAAGACGATCGTGAAAGAGTTACACGAACGAGTCGCCATGCGTTTTGGCACGCCGGAAGTATTTTTATCTGACTACGGCACTGAGTTCAAGAACAAACTCGTAGATGATTATCTCGTGGGACGAGGAATATTTCATACAACTATTCCTCCGTACCACGCTCAGACCAATCCCGTCGAACGTGCTAATAGGACGCTGAAAACGATGGTAGCGTCTTATATTACCGAGAAGCACAACACTTGCGACGAGAAGTTACCAGAACTTGTGTTTGCTTTAAATACGGCGTTACAGAGTTAAACAGGGTGAAGCTGGCCCTGTTAAATTATGGTCGAGTTTAAGACTCAGCCGCGCTTGGAATACCAGCGGTCGCTTGAATGGGGTAATCGGCTATCACGACTACCCGAGCTTCACAAGAAAACTTCAGCTCAAGCTAATAAAGCTCAGGATAGGTAAGCCAATCACTACAATGCCGGGCGATGAGTTACATCTTTCGAAGTCGAGGACTTGGTATGGGAGAAGAACAGAGTCCTCTCATCCAGCGCACAAGACGTCTCGGCCAAGTTAGCTATAAAATACGTCGGTTCATATTTAATCATCCACAGCTATGGCCTAAATACTCATAAGATCCAGGCTGCTCAAGTACATGCGGAGAAATGCCATGTCCAGTACCTCAAGCCGTACTCACGGATGACCATGGTGATGAATACGGCCAAGAAGACGACATCGAGACCGATCTACCGATCTACCGAAGTAGAGGTAGGCTGCGTAAAAACGCGAGGGCCGTCGCCAGGCCGCAGGACCGGGCGATGGTAATTCCGACCGATAGCCGCCATGGGATAGCCAAACGAAGTAGAGGCAGATCACGTCGGAACTGTAGTTAGAGTTCGGATTTTGGGGCCAGTTTTTTGCAGAAACTCCATCGCGGATATTTGGAATCTGGAAGGGGGGGTGCAACGGTAAGGTATTGTTTGCCTTACCATTTGATGAATTCGATCAAAACGAACGAACAGTATCGTAATGTTCGCATTGTCTAGGGCTGGCGAGATTCGGCTCGCTTGGTTCGTCGTAGCTGCACGAGCGAAGTCGGCTTCGCGCGCGCACCCGAATAAGGAATATAGCAGTCTTAACACGTAACAGATGTTGTTCTTCGCGTCCCGCATATTAGTATCGCCTGAGCCTGTTTTATGGTATTGTGCGTGTGTGCATTTTAACTGCAGGCCGATGCTGCATTCGTGGTGTGTATTACACGCAATCTTAACAGTCGCATTTATCGTATTTAAATAAACGCATTTTTTGGTCCAGACCACTTGGCTTAGACACCTCGTGCACTAGAGGAGAGGACTCGGTTCTTCTTCCATACCAAGTACCCAATTTCAAAAGAAGCAGCTCGTCTCCCGGCATTATAGTATGTCAAGGCGGCTATATCTCTCTCGAGCGCGCACGAATCTCCCCTTCACCTACGTAGTCAGGTGCACGTGCGAAGTCGATCTCGCCTGTGTAGCCAGGACGAATCTTGTCGGCCCGAGCCGATGCAAACATTAGGATACTGTTCGCTCGTGTTGCTCGAATTCGTCAAATGGTAAGGTAAACAATACCTTATCGTTACCTATATGTATATATACTCCTTTTTGTAAAATTCTCTGATCTTTTCACTAAAAATATTTTTAAAGTGATACATGTATGCTATAGGTACCCTGTAAGTAATTTGATCCTTGAAATGAGGATTTGAGATGGTTCGATCATCGAGCTACAGACCAAACACTTCCTGGAGATATCTTTTTTAGCCCCAAACTGCCTGTGAAAATCTCGTTACATCACAAGCATAAGCCTCTGTGCTAAAAATAGTTTTAGCAGTTTATAGTACTAAAATATGATTAAAATATCACTATATGTCTAGCAAAAATAAGTTTATATGTACAACGCTACGATAGGATTTGCAGAGGTAGACATAAAAAGAAATATATTTTTACAATAGAAAGATAATATTGCATGGGTATTCCTTACTAGAAACATGTACCTTTCTTATAACGCATTAAGCAATAGTTCGAATAATAGTTCAAATATTGACAGTTATGAACATACTATTGATAGACCTAATAGTATTATAGTTTAAAAATATAAAAAAATATTTTAATAATAAAGAAAGAAGCTTAAGTCAACGACATGTGTTCGTCTCTTCGAGTATGATGCAAGGGTGCCGTTTTTATATTAACTGTTTTTCTTTTTATTACCATTCATTTATTTGTGAACAAACCATTTGTTACCCCTTTCAGGGGCGGTGGGATGTATATGTTTCACCTATTTTTATGTCGTTTTTTACATATTTCTAAGATATTTATGTACGCTTTTAATAGATGCACTGGCTTTTTCGATTGACTAGAGAATAACTTATAAGATTTTTATAACAAATCACATGAATTAATTTATTTATAATTTGTTATAAACAAAGGACTTTGAAAAAACGTGTTTTTTTTAGAATAAATTCGATTTCTCGAAAGTGACGTTTCCTTGAGGTTTAAAAATATTTTGTGTACATTTTTAACATGGTACTTTAAAAGGTCGTCGAAGCTAGCGATTTTATCGATATATAGGAGTGATCGATTTTAATTTTTATGAATAACTAAACCAGTTTTTGGGGAATTTGGAAACCAGAGCCCCATCCTATACAGTACTGTAAGTAACTTGTTAAATTTTGGTGCAAATTCATTGAGTATTTAAGAAGAATAGTACGAAACTGTAATTTTTATGCGACATAATCTGATTATAGTGCTGAATCAATTTGCACCAAAATTTAAAAAGTTACTTATATTATTGTATAAAATGAGGATCTGGTCCCAAAATTTTCCAAAAACTTGTTTAGTTATTGATAAAAATTAAAAACGGTCACTTCGATATGTCGCTAAAATCGAAAAAAAATCTTCTTCGCAGGCTGCTTCGCCGTTGTAACATCCAGAATGGAATTGGGATTGATATTTACCTTTCGGGGCGGAATGTATCGCTTAATATCCTCTATGGGTATTTCAGTTCTTTTCTTTGTATCGTCATCTTCTACGATATAAACTGTAGGGGATTTAACTTCGACTACTGTTGCTGGACCTACAAATTTCGGAGCCTGTTTGGCTGCAAAATTTCCTTTTGCAGAAGATTGTACACGACTTAATCTAGCTATTTTATCTCCTATCTGGTAAGTAATATCCCTTCCATTCCTGTTATAATATTTGGCTTGCCTAGCAGTGGCTTTATCCATATCATGTTTAACTAGATCGTGAAGAGCTGGAAGTCTCTTCATACTATCTGACCACTTTTCTGAGTCTTCAGGAAGGATAGGAATGGGATTCTCGAGGTGCTTTTGGATTAGGATGGATGGTTCCGGATTTCTACCCAAATTTATAAACGCTGGTGTTGTTTTAAGCGACGAGTGAATCGTTGTATTTAAAGCGAAACAAAATTCCTTTAAATGCAGATCCCACTCTTTATGATCTTCAGCTAAAAAGCTGTTAATCATAGGCTTTAAATTACGGGTTACTCGCTCTACCGGGTTCGCTTGGGGTCTATAAGGCGGTGTGGTAGTTTGCTTAATACCGTAAGCTTCTAAGCGTTCTGACATTAATTTATTGGCAAATTCAGTCCCATTATCTGTCAACAAAAACTTAGGGCATCCCCATCGGTTTATGATCAAATCCTCAAAAGCTTGCCATACACTTTCAGCGTCTGCCTTCCTAAGTGGCTGAATTTGTACGTAACGAGTGAATAAATCTTCAAAAACAATTACGTATCTCAAACCTCGTTTAGATTTTGGCTTCGGGCCCATAATATCGGCAGCCACTACTTTCCATGGTCCCTCGATATTTCTTTCGCCCATTAACCCTGCTGGGGGTAATTGGCAACTTTTGTGGATTTGACATTCATGACACGATCGGACATAACAAGAAGTATAGTAAAAATAACCGGGCCAATAATAATAAGTCGCAAGACGTGCGTAAGTTTTTTCTATGCCTAAATGTCCTGATTGAGGAGTATTATGGGCTTCGAAAAGAGCTTGGGGTCTGTTTGATGCTGGAAGAACTAATTTCCACGCATCCAAATCAGGGAACAATGGAGCGACTAATGGGTTTGGACGATGTGCGTAAAGAAAACCATTCTCGATTTTAAAATCGGGATACTTAGCTGGAAATTTCCGTACGTTCTCCATTTTTCGTATGTACCATGGATCATCTATGTGAGTCGGAACTACAGCTGCTACTTCTGACTCTTACCACGCTCTTGATAAAGCGTCCGGAACTTGATGCAAAGCACCTTTAAGATGTACAAATTTGATATCGTAATTTTGTAGCGCTGTATTCCATCGTGACAGTCGGCCTGCAGGGTCTTTGAGATTATTTAGCCATAAAAGACTGAAATGGTCTGTTATTACGGTAAACTGTTCTCCTTCAAGATATCCTTTAAGCCTATCTGCTGACCACAGAACCGCTAAACACTCTTTTTCAGTTACAGTGTAATTGCTTTCTGCTTTAGTCATTGTTCTACTCACATAGTAGATTGGATGTTCCTCCCCATCAATTACCTGCGTAAGCACACCTGCTATCGCGTAATTGCTTGCGTCCGTCTGCAACGTAACTGGTAAGGTGAGATTGGGTCGTGCTAGAATGGGTGCTTGAGTAAGGGATATTTTCAGTTTTTCAAAGGCTGTCTGTTGCTCTGCATCCCAGTGCCAACGAACACCTTTTCTAGTTAACTGGGTAAGGGAATTTTTTATTTGGGATAGATTTGGAATAAACCGGAAATACCATCCGATCATCCCTAGGAATCTGCGGAGTTGCTTGAGGTTTTTGGGTGCTGGATATTCGACTACGGGTTTAGTTTTGTCGAGATCAGTACACAGACCATGTTCATTTACAACATAACCAAGATATTTTACTTCGGCACAGCAGAATTCTGACTTATCTCGATTAAGTTGTAAATTCACTTCTTTTAACGCCTTCAGTACTTTACTTAACCAGAAAACATGATCTTTAAACGTTTGGGTTACAATAATTATATCGTCTAAGTACATGAAAACATGTGGTTCCCAATCTGGTTTGATTAATTTTTCCATGATCTTTTGGAAGGTAGCTGGAGCGTTTGTTAAGCCGTAGGGTTCTAGTAAAATCTGATGATAAGCTTGCGACAAATCTAATTTTGAGATATACTTTGCTCCTCTTAATTTATCTAGTATATCATCCATATTCTTTAATGGGTAAGCAAATCTTTTTGTTACTTTATTGACCTGCCGATAGTCAACACAAAATCGGTATTTGCCGTCAGCTTTTGGTACTATTACTGGGCAACTACACCAAGGACTCTCTGATGGTTCTATTATGTCTTCTTTTAACATACGGTCTACCTCTTCTTGCCCTGCTTTCAACATCTTTGCTGAGTACTTCCTCATCCTTTGACTTATAGGCTTGTGACCCTGGACATCTATTTTGTGGTAAGCCAAAGTTGTCGCACCAAGTGTTTTCGGGGGTTTCGGGATAAGACTGTCTAGGACCTTTTTTATTTCTTTTTCCTCTTCTTTTGACACTTGACGAAGGCCATCTATACTAGCTAGTGCTGGAAGGTAGCTGGGGTCTTGCCCATAGGGATAAAACTGATGAACTTCCCCTGCTGGTGTCTACCATGTGTCGTTTCCAAAGTCTATCTTGAGTTCAAATAAACGTTTGAAATCAATTCCCAAGATACACTCGTACTGTAGTCCGTCTGCTACTCGGAAAGGTAAGGTTTTCTCAATTCCATCGATACTAACCGTTACGTCTAATTTTCCTTCCACAGGAACTGATATGCCATTGGCTACGCTTACGGCGCCCTTGCAAGGTATAAATTTCCCGCTAAACTGTTTTCCTAAACCTTTTCTTATATAGGAATAAACAGATCGGGCGTCTAAAAGTCCTATCATCTTTCTTCCGTTTAATTCTATCGAGAAAAACAACCTAGGCTCAAGCTTACCTAACGGATGCCTTTGGATGAGTGAATCTGGTGATAAGACAGCGGTTGAAAACATATTTTCTACTACGCTGTTATTCGACTTATCTCCCGATTCATCGGGCAGTTTAACTATTTTTACCATTGGTGCTGGAGAGGAATTTTTCCTTTTCTTTTTGGGTGCTGGATGGGAATTTTCTTGGGTTGTGGAGGGTGCTAGAGAGCAATTTTTTCTTTTCTTTTGGGATGCTGGATGGGAATTTTCTTGTTTTTGGATGGTGCTGGATAGGCTTTTTCGGTATTTATAATTGGTGTTGGAGAGGAAATTTTCAATCTTTTTGGATTCTTGGAACCTGTTTTCTTTCTTTTTTTTGGATTTGCTGGAAATTTGGTAGTTTTGGAGTCTACTATAACGTTTTCTACCAAGGAGGACACAACGACTCCTACTGGTTCCTCCGCGACTCGTTTCCCGCCGGTCTAGGAACTTTACACTCGGGACAATTTCGCTTCAGTGTGTTTTTCCTACCACACCCTCTGCAAAAATTGTCTGGGCAATCATAGGACCAATGACCTGTGATGCCGCATGTGTGGCAAGTGTCTGTTTCCTTATTCCTTGTTTTGCCATTATTTTCAGTATGGGGTTATCTGTCCCGGTTTTCTGTTCTCCATTATTACCATTTCCAGCTGGGGCCTGTTTGTTTTTCTCATTTGGCCCTTTTCCATCTTGATTCGTTCCGTTGCGCTTTTTATTATAAGACCTTTTATTATTTCCTTTGGGGTTGTACGACGGAGGGTTTGAGGGTGCTGGAGGTTGCTGTAAGGCGGCAGCAGGTGACTCTTCGTGCGTGGTGCCTGCATCACTGGCATTCCCAGCGATTGCAGCAGTTTTACCAGACTTTTATTTTTTTTAATTGGTTCGTACGCGGAGTTGAAGAGTTGCTCGTCGTCTTCTATTGGCGGAGGACGGTAGAGTGTATCTTGGCGTTTGCGTGCTTCTTCCTTCTTTCCTAGCAGCTGCAATTCCAAAAATGATGAAAATTGGTGTTTGTCAATTCTTCGCCTATAATCTGGATGTAGATTATCGTATGTGATCGCTAATTGTTCGCTTAGGGGTATTGGAGGCTTCAATTGATCCAATACGTTGCGGAATTTCGAAAGATATGTCGAAATATCTTCTTGTGGTCCCTGTGTTCTTACCATTATCCTTTTTCTTACTTGATATTGTAAGTCTTCTTTACAATATTGGAGTCTAAATGCTTGTTGAAAGTCTTCCAATATCAACCAATTGCAATGTTCCCTGCGAAACCAACACCAGACATCTTCATCTAGTACTACTGGCAATGACATAGTGATGTCATCCATAGTCAATTGGTATGAGCGTACGCATTCCGTCAAATTTACTAGGAATGATTCTGGATTGTTTCTTTTAGCACCTTTAAATTTAATATGCCAATGTTTCAAAATTTCGCTGACACGTTTTTCTCTTTGGAAGGTTGAATTATCCAAAAGTGATCCTTCTCGCCTGGTGCTTGACTGGGGGTAGGGTTGAGAATAATTGTAGGGATATTGTCTAAAATTATTTTGTGATGGTGCTGGAGGGATATTATATTGGGATTGTGGCATAACTGGAGGCTGTCGTTCGAGGTTAGGATTAAATGAACTAGTATAATTTCGTGGGAATTGCTGGACGGTTCTAGGATTTTCCTGTTGCTGGAAGGAATTGTTTTGGGTGTAAAAAGGCTGCTGGATCGGTTCAGGCTGATCGTAATACTGTCGTTCATTTCCTATCCGGTACCTCGTCTCGTTCGAACTACTCGTTGCAGGTATTGGTCTTTCACAATTTCTCGTGAATTCATCACTAAATCTCACTCCCTGTGTCCTATTAGCCGCCTGAGTGTAGATTGGAAATGTTCTATTCTCCAGATCTTCCTCCGTTATCTGTGGAACATGTGATTCATAGCTTTCAACATTTCGCAGAAGATTGATTGTATTTGGATTTCTTGGCCTCGGGGTTGGTGGTGATCTTATGTTATCTGTGTTTGTGTTAGTTGCCACAAACTGTCTAATTTGCAAATACGATGTTTGATCATATCCGCCTGCATTTCCCGAATTAAAACTCGCACTTAAAAATTGTCTATGTTCAAATCTAAATTGAACCTGATCTGCAGCGTTTTGTTCATTTTGTCTATTTTCTATCACATTCCCGTGTGCTGGATGTTGGGTGGATTGCGCGCATGGGAGATTAATACTATTACTATGTAAATTGTAATTATTATCTGGGTGCTGGAGGGGTTCTGACGTTGAAGTGGGCAATGGAAAGTTCAAATGTAATCTAACATTAGCATTTGTCGTTACCACGTTTTCTACGCCAAACAGTGCTGTTGAATTCCGCGAATTGCTGAGTGTTAACGAATCTGCATATGGTCTCAATGTTTGACCTGTCGGCAATTGCCCATGAATAAGTGGGTAAGCACCATTGTGCACTTCCATGTTATCCATTGATACCGTAGGATTTCCCGCTGTAATTCCCCTACTTACTGGCCTCATGATGGACGGATTTCTCCATGTGCCAGCTAAGTAATTTTCCCCTTCCGAGGTTAAATTCAAATTTCTATTACCGGGTATATCCAATGGAACGAAATTCGCCTCGTCTACTCCAGGATCCCAATATGCCGCCGCTAACCCGAAACATTTCCGTGTTTCAAATCTTTCTATTCAATTTCTTATATTATACATGGAATCTGTGGCGTTTAAATTTTTTAAATCGGCATATTGTAGTATTTCTTGGTTACTACAATGAAAAACATTTTGCCGTATTCGCTGAATGCCCTCTTCCAACGATAACCTAGTATAATCCCCCTCTGCCAACGTATGCAGAGTCAAACTCCCATTTAGTTCTGACATTTTGAGGATTTCTTAGAACACGTAAATTAATTCACGCTATTATGTCAAAAAAAAAAATTTAATACTAAGTGCAGCTCAATACGACTTGTAGTCAATCAAAAAAAACTAAATTTATTTCTAAACAGCTCATTTGTAGCTTAATTTCTTAAAAAAAAAACAAAATTTTGACTTAATAATTAAGTAAAATTATGCAAGCATGAAATTATCAAATTGCTTTAAATTTAAGCAAACTAAATTATGAGCAAGCAAATAAAAATAATAACAAAACTAAATTTTAGCTACTAAGCAATTAAAATTATACAAAACACTAACAAGTCAGTATTGTTAATTTAAGCGCACAAAAAGCCAAAAGCAAAAAAAAATTTTGCTAAATTATTTTTGTCTATACTGTTATGACCAAATTTATCAACGAAAACTAATTTAGTACCTACGCAAGAATTCACAAACAACTAACTTGAGTGAAAGGCAAGCGTATAAGTGAATGATTTACAAGCCAAGCTTGAAATATTTATGCGTGTTGGGTATATAGGTATATGTGGTGCTGGAATGGGTTACAATGGTGCTTGATGGGTTATGACTGTTGAAAAGATATATACACAATGCAAATAAATAGTGAAATGTTACTTGTTAATGCAATTTCAAAATTAAATATTACTATCTTAACACTGTATATCTGTATATACACTTGGTTGGCTATCGTTCTCAATATTTAAAAGGTCGTATTTTGTTCAAAAATAAATTAAATTGAATATAATTTTGGTGGCTAAAGGTTCTAATTAACTCCAAGAATGATTATTTATAATGAAAATCTCAATTTAATTGCAAACAAACATTTTCACAAAAATTACTTGTTGAGTAAATCAAGTAACTGCGATATTTGATATTTGCCCCTTGAATCTATTACTACAGGGTACAATATCAAATTTGACTGCTAATATTTAACACTAATTAATTCATATAAACTTAAAAAAACATTTTCCTTTCTTTTTTTTCTAAGTTGAGAGCGTAGCTTGAAATGAAAATTTACTAAGTACTTACTCGTACTCCAAAATTCTCTTCCTCATATAACTTATAATGCAATTTAATTTAACAAACTTCAAAAAGCTATTAAAAAAAATCAAATATTTTGGAGCTAGAAGGGAATAAAACTAATTGCAAAATTTATATTTGTGAAGGGAAAAATAAAACTATTGCTGTTATATGTAAAAAGAACAATATGCAGAAAAAAATTTCAAACCAAATAATATGAAATAGACTCACCGAATTTTGTAGATAATTCACTAACAACAACAATTTATATTAACCAAAATTGAATTATTATATAAATCAAAATCTGGTTGCACGCGGTCGAAACAAAATGGCCGTCCAAAACCACTTTCGATGCTTCCTCCGTGTGTGCGCAATATGGCGAATTAATACTCGTAGAAATCCCGAAGTCCACGATCACAATTATTTTTTTCGCATCAAAAGTCACGGTCGCCATGTGATGTGTCCACTGGGGATTAGGGTGGAGTCACAATTTAAAACACAAATAAAGCAAACTTAGCTAAAAAGATTACAGGTTTATTGCACTTAATGTGCTTACGAGTATTACACGGCAAAGCTGCGGCTTTGCCGTTCAAAGTGCCAGTCACGTTGGCCGCGGTCGCTCGCGTTCGCGCGATTGCGGGCCGTCCCGCACCTAACTACGCGTCGCGCACACACACTTTAAAGAAGCTGGATATGGGAGGAAGGAGCACGGCTCACCTGGACGCTTGTCTCCTGGATCCCTCGGACGCACACGTAGCCCTTAAAATTGCGGTTTTGCGTCTAACAATGTCGGTGGTCGGTCGCAGTCTGACGATCATCGGCACGCACGAAGCGAGAGAGTTTTTCTATACGTATTGCGCATGCGCACCTACTCTCGCGTCTCGAGTCGTGCGCGCTCGGCTGGGTTCGTACTGGCCGCTCGGGCCGTGATTTCGCTGCCTCGACGGAGATGTCGTCGACGACGTTGACTTCTTGGTGCTGGATGGCGATCGAGTACTTGCGGCCCTGCTGAGAATACTATCTGCGAGGTAAGCCTGAGATCGTTCCTCGTTATCTCGAGTTTCGGCTAAATCGAACCCCTCAAGTTTCTTCCTTGCAGGTGCCGCATATCGTCGATACGGGATCTTCGGCTCGGAGTGTCCGGACAGCTGGAGCACATCGGCGCCCCATAACAGCCCTCAGTGAGCGGAGCCAGGCGGCGGTGAATCGTCGTCGTCCTTTGGAGTGCCGCCGAGGTAATTTATCTGCTTTCCTCAAGCTCTAGTTTAGATGTTTACTTGTGCCTGCCATAACCTCAAACTAGACCTGTCATCTCCTTTCCTTTTGGTCCTGCTGACATACCTGGGAGAAGCTATGCTTGGTTGTAGCTTCTCCATTCTCGTTCCTTAGTAGTCGACCAACTTGGTAATTAATTACCGTTTCAGGTACTCTAGTTGGCAGTGCACCGTTGCTTGAGCGCAAGGGCGCTACACTCATTGCAAGGGCTGGAGTCTTCACCTGGACTGCTCAACATAGGAGGCTTCTCTTGGGTGCTGGAGAGGGCATTCAAGGCTGGATCAACGGAGCAGTGTGTGTGTGTGCAATTGTGCGCAGTCAGGAGTCGCATCTCCTTTGCTTCGGGTTCTCCTTCTTACTACGCAATGTAAGCCTATTCCGGTTACACACATTCGCATATGTGTGTCATACTATGACTTGATTGGTATGTATAGCACGCATACTTCGCATAGTAAGCTTGACAGGTGCTATACTATACCTTGTCTCGCTGTTTTATTTTCCAAGTGACATGTAGTATAACTACAATGTCACATATGAAATATTAAAAAAAATTTTAATATCAAATTTGACGTTAAACTAAACTGTACCATTTGGAAAAGATTTACATTTGAAGAAAACATTAGAAATACATTTGAAAATAATTATTATTGAAAAATATGTAAAGACGCTATAAATTAAAAAAAATTTCTAGAAGATAACAAATGTATTACATACAGACTTTATGCTTTTAGTTTATTATCCATGAAAAATGCAAATAGAAAGACATCTTTTACATGATATAAAAATCTACAATGCTTACTTATCTTTCAATGAAATATATACAATTTTAATTAAGGTTGGACTTTTTTTGAAGATACAATAAGATACATACAAAGCTAAATACCAAAGATACATAAAACATTGATATGCGAATGCTAATAATATAAAAACACTATTCATTGAAATATTGTTTAAATTGAGTAAAAACTGTAAAACAAAAAAAATATACGATAAAGTTACTTACTTTATTGAATTGTTTATGTTTATATCCGTACTCTTTATAAATTTGATGATGTGCATCAGTCTTTGTAGATTTCTTCGACATCAGCTTCTCGATCTCATGCCTAAATTGTTTACCAATTTAATAGGAACTGGCTTAAGTTCTTTTCTGGTATAATTATCAAAAAACGATCTTGTTTTTTTGGATGGCTTCTTTTGTGTAGCTATTAACTCACTGATGTAAGCGAACTTTTCGTTCGTTATTACATGATAAACACAAAGTTGATTTTCTTGATTAAGGCGGAATTTTGAGAGATCGGGAGAATTGACCAGGACCAGAAAAAATTCTCGAATCTCGATCGTCTCGGGTAACCAAATTCTTCTTTATACAAACGGTTTAACATTCCTATAGCCACATCTGAACTGTTTTACGCAGTTAATTTGTAATGTTTCGTCTCGCCTCGGATATCGTTTGTTCGGACATAATTTGTATATACATACAGGGTAGAAGTAAAAAACCAAACAAAATGTGTGACAGGTAAGAATAGCAGTAGCTTCCTCTTGCTGCCACGTCTAAACTTTTGCCTGCCAATCGGTGGGACCTCTGTACGCGCTCTCTCACGGGCTGGAAAGCATTGTTTCTCTTTCTATCTCATGCATTTCCTATACTATCTCTATCTCATTTTGTTTGAAGTTGACTATATATATCAAAAGGGAGAAGACGAAAATTGAGGAAAGGAAATCAGCAAGCAATATCTTTGGCATTGATTTTCTTGATTGTGCGTAAATGAATTCGTGTAAAACTTGTTGTACAGTAAAGATTAAAAAATAAGGAACGTAATGCGTGGCCAATAGTACAAATACATAATGTAATAATGCAGCGGTTAGAAAAGTAAAAATCTGAAGGGCAAGTTAGCTGTATATAATGGCTCTCGCTCCTATACTTGCGTCAGGCTCTATGGAGCCTTTTGGTACAGTATGACTCTGATGCAGAGAATACGATATGGCGTCTTTGTCTAAGGTGCAATGTAACGGATAATGTTAATTATAAAATTGGTTTAAACGAGATGGAAAATCATAAAGGACTTGCAATTAAAGACATTGTAAGTGACAAAACACGTAAGAAAAAAGACTTATACTTAGGCCAAAGTAAATATAAAATAGTGGACATTTTAGCCTTTCCTTCAGGGAAGTCAACACTTCCAATAATTAAAAACGGAAGTTCCATGTCTTTGCAACTAGTAAAAATCAATAAATGCACATTTAATTTTCAATATGCCTGTGCATTTGATAGTATTCTACAAATACTATTAACAGTCGTAGTATATTACCCAAAATCTGTTTTAAACTTACCTGACTCGGATTTTTTTAAATTGATACAACACATAAAAAATCATGGAATAATCAATTATACCTACAGAATAAGAGGGCAGATACTTTTGAAATATAAGAACTTAACGCAGTTAATGGAGGAACCGAAACAGCATCCTCATAAAATAAAGTGCGATACAGCAATCAACGATTTACATCGTTTTATTTTTAATGATTTTCCCAGTTTCTTCAAAATTATAAAATGTAGAGGTGATTGCGAAATTAAAAAGGAAGATTATACTTCGCATATAATTAAATTAAATATACTTTTTAATAGTAAACAATTATTCGAACTGGTCGAAAAAGATTTAGATAAGCCGAAGCACTATTGCAGTGCTTGTAAATCAAATATTGAAACCACTATATTTTACGGTAATGTTTTTTAATAATATTTTAATAATATAATATAAACATATTAAAAAGTTACCTAACTTTTTTATCGTTTCAGGAAATTTAATTTGTTTTGAAATTTATGGCCTACGCGAGAAGGATTTGTTTTGCGAGGTCCAAAACTTACCAAGGGTTTTAAAAAATAACTCTGGAAATGTATTTAATTTAGTAGGTTCTATTATTTATGAAGGCCCAGAAATACCACAATCCAAAGACGATATCGGGCACTACATGGCAATATCTTATAGAGACACGCACTGGGTTCTCTACAACGATTTTCATGAGAAAGCTAAACATATTAAAAAAATTTTTGAATCAAACCAAAATTAGTATATTATATAAAAAAATAATGTTCGTAAACAATATTTGGTTTTTATTATACCATATACATAAAAAAACTGCTGCCAATTTGCACGTAGTTTCCTCAAATTAACATGTTGACCCTATATGTAATATATTACTATAATGTGTATTAATGTCATAATTATTTACAGTCTGTTTTTGCGTTTCGGCAAAAAAACGGCAAATCCTTAGCCTGGAATTATTATCCTAGTGTTACTCGTTAATGGTTTTTTGCAGCTGGTCCTGCCAACTTGATGACATTATGGCAGGCCAGCTCGGATTTTTTATAAAAATATTGCGGCAAATTTTTTACTTCCACGGATAATTTACGGATAATTTACGGTAAATTATCCATGGGTTTTTTTTTAATTTAATAAAAGTTGTCCTGCCAACTTGAAAGACGTAATTTCTCCTGCCGCTGGGCCTGTAAGAATAGTCGCTTCAATAATATTATTTCGCATGGCTTTAATTTGTATCCGCGTACCATTACACAATTTTGGAGGATTTATATTGCGCAATAGTATTATTGGAATCCCGATTTTAAGTTGTAGGTTGTGTGGTGGAAATCCAGCTGGATTAAGAGAATTCAAAAATTCTTGTGAATTTTTTTCCAAATTATACTTAAAACTTTTAATTATATTATTATTAAGATGAAAAATATTCTGTAAGGTTCCAATTAATTCTCTACTTAAATTTGGAACAATATTCGATCGAAGTGATAACTGATCAGCATCGGAAAGAAAGTATATTTGTATAAATTGGTGATTATTATTAGCCGCCTGCAGTAAACTTCCTATACTATGGTAAACGTGGCCTTGGATTTTAAAAGTTGGCATAAAATTCTCTTCCACAACTTGTTTCGCTTCAAAATAAGTCATTTGAAACAAAGTATGATATTTTCTAGCATTATCAAGAAAATGTTTTGATTGTGGATGCAATCCTAAAATTAAATCTTTTAAAGGTTGCGGTGGTTCATCAAATTGTAATAACGAAATTTTACCTCCAGCGCAACACATGCCAGGCGCCTCATCTTCCCATTTCTTAGCACAACAATGAGTACATATTTTATCCATTGCACCAATTTTTACATTTTCTAAATCAATATAATTAACATGAGCATCAATTCAAATACAGCCCTAGGCGTAGAAACACGTCTATTGTACATAGAACGAATACGCTGATAATCGAGTCGTTGTAATCGCCTGACTGATGATTCGCGATGTCTTTGAGAAGAAGTTTGTAAACGTTGTTGTAATAAACGCATTTCTCTGATTAGGCTTATTTCGCGTTTTCGATGATTAGCAGATACTGCTCTTAATTGTGACAGTCGAGCTTCACGCTCATCGAAGGTTCCATTCGTTCGAACATAAGCCATACGCCTGGCATTGGATGTTTTCCGAGATAAATTAGATTTCGGCATTGTACACAAAATATATTTATCTTCTATACAAATAAATTAAGAATCAATAGTAAGTGAATAATAAGAATAATTAAGAATTACAAATAAGAAGCAATATAAAAATTTACGAATAAAACCCTAAAGACAATGTGTGGTGATCTCAATGGTAGACACAATTGTCTAACATAGACTCAAAGGCACCAAGCGTTAAAAAACTTAAAATTATTAAATTATTAACCAGTAGCATGAACGGCACAACGGCCGATCGCCACTTTGTAAAGTTTTATGTGACACAACAATTAATAGGCAAATGTTTTCGATAAATCAAACAAATAATTTAACGAAAAATGGAACTCGTTAATTCAATACTTAGAATCCAACGAAAGCTTAACGTTTACGGAAAATAAATTTCTATCGTAAAACTCAGATGACTCGAACGACCGAGCCCGGCTGATACATATGTACTAAGTAGCGATAAATTTGTCGCGTGCAGCGCCAGACCGTCAGCCACCTATCGGCCAACGCCTGAACTATCGTGCATCCTGTAAGTGTAAAAACTTTTATTTTTTTAACAATGAAGCAAAACGATTTTTTATATAAAATATAGCTTATGACACTTCATAGTACATAAAGAAACTACAGTTAAAATTTCGTTACAATCGATTGTGTACTTTTTGAGATTTTTGCGCACATACAAACAAACGCTTCCTCTTTATATAATTGTAAGATAAGATAAGATAAGACTAGTTTACAGAAAAGATGATGTAATACTGCATTCAGGGTGAGCGGTGTGTCCCTTTTAAATTCCACGCAAAGGTCGCTCGTAAAATTGGAGGGGGTCTATTTAGAGGGTTACGCGTTTGTACAGGTAACTTCAAAGTCACATGTATTAATGAAAAGGTTCTTTTACATATTTTGGAAGAGAAGGAAAACGCGTCAAGATACTTTTTTTAAACGAAAATGCATCAGGCAAAAGACGACGATGGATCGAAAGAAAATTTTTGTTCGTACAAATTTCAAAAGAAAACCCTGATCGTAAAATTCTGCCAATTATTGAAAATTTGTAAGGCGTTGGTAAAGTAACGCGAAACGCAAAAATTTATGTTTCCTTCTTTTCCAATCAATCGTAGGTAACGTTATTCAAAAGATTTTCCTAAACGTCTTTGAGGTTTTTCGTTGTGTCTAGAAATTTACAAAAAAAAAGTAAGAGTGGGGTTGTCATCGAAAAAGTTAATTTGCTAGGAAAAATTGGAGATCGTAGTTAGTTCAAATCTTGCTTTCGACGCGAAAGAACCTTAACGCATACATAAAAATATAATTTCGTGTTCGTTTATACTATTATAAAAACTATATATTATAAAAATTTCTATATTATAAAAACTGTGTATTTGTGAATGTACTGAAAAAAGTGACACTTAATGAAAAAGTGCACACATTCATAGATTAACGCAGGAAAAATTTAAAAACTGCGAAAAACGAACGTTCAAAATAATTATTAAAAAATAGAAATCGCGCCATGATAAATAAAACAAGTGCTCGCAGTGGAAGGAAAAATTTATAATAAGTTTAAATTAATTTTATCTCGCATTATTGGATTTTTATCGGTTTTTATGCCGTCGTTAACGGAAACGTTTGATCGCGATTTTTTTATATTCTTAGGCAGCAACATGATGTTAAATCAGGCTCGCGATTGTATGATCGAAATTATCCGAATTTTAAGTGTAAAACAGTTTATTTTAATTTATAAAATGTTTTTATATGACAACGAGTTTGCTACGTTGATCGCGGGTGACATTAATTTCTCGCGGTCTTAGAAACCATATTTCATTGGACGAATTTTTTAAGCATTACGAAAGATTAGGTAGTTATTTTGGTTTTAAAAATATAAATACAAATAATAATTATACAATTTTTTAATTATTTATCTTAAATAAATTTTAGAAATTATAACGGATACGGAGGAAAGCCGTATTCCTCGATTACGTCGTGAGTTAGGCGACATAGTGATTCAGAGAGAAATACCCGAACCAACCATTCGTCAAGTGAAACGTATCGCGGAGATGCGTAGTCGACGGCAGAGGATGCTAAGTGGACTCGAGCGCGAGGCTGCTCGCATCGACAAAACGCTTGCGCGAAATTCCAAAGAAGCTATCGAGAGGATGGAAATTCAAATGTCCAGGCGGAATGAAAATCTCTCGGACCATGAAGATGACGACGATGTTGTCCAAGCAGCCCCAAATTGTAGTCGTAAAAGGAGGATACCGGGTCGCGACGAGAGGAAAACTGGATGGATATGTGTAAAAACTCCTAAAGCATCAGAATATGCGTTGAATGATTACGCATTAGGACAGATATAGCAAATCGGTGAGTAACATTTTTATTACTTTTTACAATAGTTATAAAAAAATATTTTAACACTTTTTGTTCAATACAACACTACAATAATCTGTATTGAAAATTAAAACTTAAAATAATGAAAATAATAAAACGTGTTAAAATAATTCTGTAATTGTAAACATATATAGGTTTAAAAGTAATATTAATTTAATAATATATATTTAAGCTCGAAGACGATTGTTTTTCGACAATCGAGAATATCTGTCGACGGCTTGGCGAGTCGGGGTATGGATAAGCGAGGAGTATGAGCTGTCCCCTCACTTATATCCGCCAACAGACGATTAAATTTTACGCGCGTTTGATTCGTTAAGGCATCGCGTTGAAAAATAATTAAAATAGTAACTTTTAAATTTTTATAAAATTTAACAATTTATTCAATAAAAATTAGTAAGTGAATTCAGGCAAATAGCGAACGATACGTGCCCCGTTTTCGTACATTAGGTCGCGAGATAAAGTTTAAGATTATAGATTACGCAGGAAGCGAAAATCCTGTAAAATATGTCGAAGATGCGTTTCAAGAAATAACGCGTTATATATTAAAAGATCGCTCGAACAGTGATATGATCGGAATAACTTTAAGTTCCGACAAATTTGCGTTAGACAGTGCCGGGTTGCGTTTTACACGTGTACAAGATTTTCAATCAAAAGAAATATGGGAATTGTTTGGCAAGGTCTGTCAAAGCAATACCGATTTTTCAATTGATGAATCTAGGAAAGTAGACACTCCCGAATGGCGTAGTGAATGGAAGGCTATTTCCCACCACATGCGTTTTCGACAAACAGAGTGTGCGCGAAACTTGTACACTCTTACAAAAATAAAAGTTCCAGAAAACGAATGTGGTCCTGATGAATTCAGATTATTTCAAAATTATTTTCTAGAAAAAAATATAAAATTAATAATTTTCGAAGAAAATAATTTTGGAAAAGGCGCAAAACCAATTTTTGACGGAACGTCGTATTTTTCTGACGAAAGTATAAATATTAAAACAATTTATTTATTGTATAATTTTAATAATAAACATTTCGATTTAATCTTAAATATATTAAGTATCGTGTCAAAATTTCGATATTGCATAAATTGCAATGTAGCATACAAAAATGTTCTGTCTCACAAGGGTACGAGACAATGTACACAATGTTTAAATGATTCAAATTGTGAAAAAATAAACGAAATTTCATGCATTGATTGTAAGCGCGTATTTTATAATGACGCGTGTTTTCAAATGCACAAGCGACCAGGCTCGATAAGTTGCAAAGTATCAAAAAAAACTGTAAAAAGCGCATGCGATAGTTTAAAATATTGTTCAACATGTAACCTTATTGTAGATTTAAGAAAAGAATCACACATTTGCGGTGAAAAATATTGTAGTAGATGTCGTTCGAGGCATTCTATAAATAAATTGTGTAATATTGAACCAATTAAAGAAACGCGTGTAAGGAGGAAAAATAATTATCATCCGACTACTCAATTTGGTTTTTATGATTTTGAGACCCGTCAAGATGAAATTTACGGAGAAAAATCTTTGAAACATATCGCTAATTTATGTGTCGCACAATTATGTTGCGACGATTGTAAAAAAACCGATTTGAAAAATTTGTGTTCGTTTTGCGGAGTTCGTCAACACGTATTCGAAGGGGATAATTTGATACGTGATTTCTTAAATTTAGTCATTCGAAGAAAAACAAATTTTAATGATATTTTTATTGCGCATAACGCACGGGCTTTCGACTCTCAATTTATTTTAAATTATTTAATCGATTTTTCTAAAATTTATATTAATGAAAATGTTTTGCCAACCGTTATAATGAACGGTCGAAATATTATATAATTGCAATTAAAAAACACAAAATTTATTGATAGTATCAATTACATGCCAATGAAATTCGCTAATTTACCCAAAACATTTGAGCTTTCAGATGATGTAAAGAAAGGCTACTTTCCACATCTGTTCAATACAAAAGAGAATATAAGTTATGTAGGATCGATTCCGGATGATAAATATTTTTCCCCCGAAACGATGTCGAACGAAGATCGACAAACCTTCTATAACTGGCACAATAGTATTGACAAAAATCATGTATATAATTTACGCAACGAAATAATAAAATATTGTATAGACGATGTAAATATATTGCGAGGGGCGTGCATAAATTTTCGCGAAATATTTAAAAAATATAACGTTTGCCCGTTTGAAGAAGCTGTAACGATAGCTTCAGCCTGTTCGATATTATACCGTAAAAATTTAAAACAAAAAGATACAATAGGTATAATACCGTCAACAGGTTATGCGCAAACGGGACAAAATTCACAAGAAGCTATTTCGTGGCTTCTGTGTGAAGAAAAAAAAATCGGTCGCGAAATCATACACGCCGCGCGCGCTCGAGAATATATTTTAACCAAAGGTTTCCGTGTTGATGATTTTTTACCGAGCGTAAACCATAAGGGTACCGTTTATGAATATCACGGTTGTTTTTATCACGGGTGTCCTCGCTGTTTTTCGTCGAGTCGTGATAAAATTTTAACAGACGGTTCGACTTTTAACAGTCGTTACGAAAAAACCGTTTTAAAAACTAAACACATTGAAAGCTTTGGATATATTATAATAGACATGTGGGGGTGTGATTTTAAAGAATATTTATCAGATAATACTGATTTAAATAACTTTTTAAAATCACATCCTCTTTTAAAAGGGATTAAAATAGAACCGAGGGATGCCTTTTACGGTAGCCATACAGGTAATACCGTAATTATGTACGAGACGAAGGCAGCGTAAAACTAAATATTTAGATGTATGTTCGCTGTATCCGTACATTAACAAGTACGGAAAATACCCACTAGGTCATCCAAAAATTTATATTGGTCTACAATGTACGATTTAGCAGGTACCGATTTTGAAAATTTTAATAATGTCGAAGGTTTAGTAAAATGCGACATTTTACCTCCGCGAAATTTATTACCGGTAAAAATGCACGAAAGATTATTTTTTTAAATTTTGTGTCGTACCTGCACAGAAATGTTAAATGAGCAAGAGTGCACACACGACCGGGAAGAAGAACGTATTTTTACCGGTACATGGGTGTCTGATGAAATAAAAAAAGTTTAGAACGCGGCTATAAATTAATAAAAATTCACGCGATTTGGCAGTATAGTATTTGTCAATATACAGCAGCAAGAGGCCAGTGGGTATCCCAGTGAATGTACCGACGACATAAAAGAAAAACAATTTGTAGAAGAGTATAAAAATAAAGAGGGAATAAATTTAGATCCTAAATTAATTAAGAAACCCCTGGTTTACGCTCGGTAGCTAAATTATGTTTAAATTCATTCTGGGTAAAGTTTGGGCAACGCGATAATCTGACGAGAACGGAAATCGTCAAAGATTATCAAAGCTTGCTCAAACTTTTTTCAGACTCCGAGATAAATGTAAAACAAATCGTTATAGCGAACGACGAGGTACTCTATGTCTTCATAGAATACATTAAAGAAACAGAAACCAAGTCAGGGGGTAGTAACGTAGCGATTGCCGCCTACACTACAACACAGGCTCGTTTGTTATTGTACTTGTATTTAGAAAAACTAGATAGACGCGTGCTTTACTACGACACCGACTCAATTATTTTTACAAGTAAACCGAGTGATACGTACGAACCAAAGGTAGGATCCATGTTAGGCGAATTAACCTGCGAATTGGAAATTTACGGTAAAGGTTCTTATATTGTAAAATTTGTTTCAGGAGGTCCAAAATTTTATGCTTTTAAGGTAAGAAATAGTAAAAATGAAACATTTGAAATTTGTAAAATTAAAGGAATAAAATTAAATTATGAAAATTCGAAAAAGATTAATTTTGACAGTATCGTAAGTCTTATTAATAATAGAAACAATGACGATAAAAATAAAATACAGATAGATTGCAAGGACCCGATTCCACGAAGTTATTACTCGCGAAGAAACAAAAACTTGTAGCGTCGTTTTGAAAAAACGAAGATTTGTTTCAAACACTTTGTCTCTTCCGTTCGGTTATATAGAATTGTCCTGCGTTCAATTATAACTCTATGTATATATGTATATAAATATAACGTTAATGATAATTAAATATTTATTTCAAAAATTAAACATTTCTAATTTACTTTTTTTCCCATATTCTGTTCCTTATCCTTTTATTTTTACTTTCAGGTATTTAAATAAACGTACAATCAATTATATTTGAAACATATATTTATTATCAAATTTTAAATTCTAATAACAATAATATAACATTTCCACGGTAAGAGTTTTTATTTTTAATATTAACAAGGTGTATCGGTTGGCCAGAGTGGATGATAAATACCGCTTGCATCAAATATCGCTAAATCTAACGCTACGAGTAACCAACCTAAATGTATCTCGGTATTATCGTTATCTTGACACGTTAAGCAAGTATACGCAGAGTCGTGAAATAGTCCTTTATGCTGAAAAATTGCGGTAAACTTTCGATCACTCATTACGTCCTTCATTATTTTACAAGCTTTGACGGTCCATCGATGTGGTTTATCAGTTTTTGGTAATATGTTCGAAAGTCCGTATAGTATGACTCTTGAGGGTACCAGCATGAAACGATCGTCCAAGTCATATATCCCATTTTCTATTACGTCTTGGGTAAGTTCGATACTATCTCCAGTGTCTACCGATCTACAGCGTTCGATGATACATCGTCCCCATTCACCGTTTACCTTTATAGCTATAAACTGACTTGGCTGAAAAAATAATATTAATAAATTCTTAAATTATTAAATTAATTTTCATTATCATTGTTTAAATTTCTTTGTATACTTACATAAAGGTCTGCATGATTTAATTTACTAGTCACAGGTACAATGACTACTCTTTCTTGATTATTTTCAGACACAATTTTTTCGGTGTGAATGTATTTCGGTACTACTTCGTAATACTCGTTGATTTCCTTCTGTTGAGCACTGTACGCTTCGTCTTCGACGATTATTTGTACGTAGAAAAACGAAGGGGTATGAAACGTTGACATTCTAACACTTTGTTTCGAATTAATTATTCTTCTCATGTCGCGATGTTTTAAATCTTTCAAAACGTGTATCCTACAGTTACTCGACATTTTGTCGAAATTCTATTTTAGCTGTAGTTTTAAAAAATGACTGACTCTCCCTACACAAAGTTTCGATATTTTAGTCGACGACGAGTAGAGGTGGAAAACTTAGCAGAGGGAGTAAAATAAAATAGAAAAAAATGTAGGCCAATGGTGAGGTTGCAGCGTTACTTAGGTACCACCTCCAAGGAAAATCGAGGGTAAGCTGTAAGGGAGGATATCGTGGGAAGATACGTATACGTAAAAATTATTTTTTCTCACAATATAAAAAAAGAAAAGTTTGAATAGATTTTTATTCCGTTTACGTTTTTGTGTAATTGACAAAGTAAGACAAAGTAAGAAACGGATGAAACGTAATAAATTAAAAAATATACAATAAAAAGTCGTAAAGATTATTTATTTCTTACTATAAAGAAAGTTCACGTGTCTACGTTTGTCGCCAAATACGCGTAATAAATAAAAACGTCTTTTGTAAATTTTAAAAATTTTAAGAATTACATAAATTTTTATAGAGTCGTGCCTTCGCGGAATTCTATTTTTAAATATTTGAAAAACTAATACATTGATAAACTAATAAATTGACAAACAGATATAAATTTAGAAAATGTACAATAGAAAAGTAGTCAAAATTGTTTATTACATTTCTTTCTGTAAAAAGGAAAAAGGGCCACGCATCTTCCTTTGTAAATGAGTCAACAATACCTCGTAATAAAAACTACGTCTTCCTTTGTTAATTTGTTTAATCGCAGTCATCCTGTCGTGGGAGAATTTTGGATTCAAAAAAGGAAAAGTCGATAAATTATACGCCTAATGGTTGTGATTTTGAACAGATGGCGTTACATAATAATTGTTTTAGCGAAATAATACCTCGTCCGCTCACCCGCGCTCATAAATCAGCTTTTCTAAGCGAACGCGTTCAAAAAAGGTTTTTCCTCGTGCGCGTTCAAACAAGCTTTTTTCAGCGTACGCGTACAAACAAGGTTTTCCCGCGTACGTCGCTAGGTCAGCTGGTCTGCGCAATGCAGTAAAATTAACATTGCGCAGCGTCCGCTAAATATCGTCGCTTCCGAATAAAAGGGTCGTATCTCAGCGTCCGGTTAGAAAAGGTCGTATCTCAGCGTCCGGTTAGAAAAGGTCGTACCTCAGCGGACGGTTAGAAAAGGTCGTACCTCAGCGGCCGGTTAGAAAAGGTCGTATCTCAGTGGCCGGTTGGAGAAGGTCGTATCTCAGTGGCCGGTTAAAGAAGGTCGTATTTCGCGGGCTAAATTTTTTTTCTTCAATTTAAGTTGGCAACATTGACAAAAATCTTGTGGCATTAGATTTAACATGCGAAAAAATTATAAATACTGTACGAACACACATATATTTGTGTATATATATGACGATATGCTTTTTATTCCGCGTTTAGCTAATTAAATAAAACGACGCTAAAACTCTAGCAGCGCGTTTAGCGCCGCCGCCGCCACCACCAAACGCGGAACGACCTTATCACAAAATGGATACGCGTTGGCTTCATCCGTAGACTTGTACGATTTCCGGTCCTACGAGTTGTGGTAAATCGGTGTGGGTTCGAAAATTCATAAAGTTTCGTACTCAAATTACCGACGTTGTTTTCAATAGGATTATTTTTTATTACGGAGAGTGGCAAGATGGCTACAAAAGTCAAGAGTTTTCGTGTGTTGAATTTCGCGAGGGTCTACCGAGACTCGAAGATTATTCAAACGATCCTCATTTGAAAAAATTAATTATAATTGACGATTTGATGCGTGAATCGTCAAACAGTGTTATAGTTGATTTATTTGCCAAAGGATGTCATCATAAAAATATAAGTGTTATTTTTATAACTCAAAATATTTTTCATGAAGGACAGGGTCAACGCGACGTCAGCTTAAACTCAAATTACATAGTGTTGTTCAAAAATCCTCCGGACCAAGTTCAAATCCGATACCTCGCACGACAAGTGTACCCCGAAGACGCTAAATTTTTGCAGGAAGCATATCTAGATGCTGCAAAACAGGCATACGGTTATCTTTTATTAGATTTGACGCAGGCAACACGCGACGAGTTTCGATTTCGAAGCTGTATATTTCCAGACGAGGAGTTTCATTACGTCCATTTGCCTAAAAATCGTAGTAGTACATTTATAAAATATATTTAAAAATACAATAACTAAAAGTATCAAGCAGATGATACTTCAGTTAAAGAATGATAATGGCAAAGACTACATCGAAATCTTTTTTTCGAGTAAAAAATTAATCAAAAGTATTTGAACAAAGGTACGTTGTTCTGTTGCACGCTTTAGCACGAGCAAACAAAGAGCAACGTTTAGCAATATTAAAAACCGCCGATAAAAAATTAATTAAATATATTTGCGAGTGCGATTTAAATACTTTACAAGGTGCAGTACCTACTACATACCGTTTACTACAGCCTATAATATCAACGCTCTTTTCCACGCTTTTACAGTAATAATGGAAAGAACAAAGAAAATGATTCTCGTTCCCGCAGAATGGATAGAAAGAATTCAAAAGCAATCAGTTTCATCAAACTCTACAGACGGTAAACCCAACGAAAATGTTTCAAACTTGCAAACAATGCAAACTGTAGGCGATAATCTCTCCAGACTCGGCGATGAAATGAAAAGAGTTTTAGATTCTACAAACATTTTAGATGACAGAGATCGTTTAAAACAGTATGTACAGTTGTTACAACGTTACTTATTTTTTAAATCTGAAAAAAAATATCCAAACCCATTGTCAACAACAAACGACGGAGTGTCTTACGTTTTGGTGGCGATCGACGTTTTAAGTTAATTTGTCTGGGTGGAACCTTTGAAAGACAAATCGAGTGACCAAGTAACCGAGGCATTCAAAAAAATTTTAAAACAAAGCGGAGAACGTTTTCCGTACATGGTTCAAAGCGATCGAGGAAAGGAGTTTCTCGGTAAATTTATGCAAAATTTTTTAAAACGTAACGACTTTCGATTTTGAGTTGTGCGTAATCCGGGCGTGAAGGCTGCGGTGATTGAACGAGTAAATAGAACTCTGAAAGAACCTATGTGGCGTTATTTCACACATAAAAATACTCGTAGGTACATTGACGTATTACAACACATCGTCAAGGCTTACAATAACACGAGACATTCCAGCATTAAAATGACACCGGCTTCGGTAACTATTCACAACGAAGAGATTGCGCGAAAAAAATTAGAACGTCTGTGCAGAAACAAATTACCAAAACGAAAAAAGAATATATACAAAGTCGGTAGTCATGTTCGAATCAGTAGAGACAAGAACGCTTTTGAAAAAGGCTACGTCAGAGGATGGCAAGAGGAAATTTTTATAATTAGAAGTGTTGCGAAAAAACAAAACATTTACGTTTCTACTTTGACCGATTTGGACGGTGAAAGCATTGAAGGATTTTTTTATCCCGAAGAACTCACGGCCATTGATAGTTGTCGCGTAGAAAATCGTGAACACAAAATAGATAAAATTTTACATAGTAAAGGCAAAGGTAAACGCAAACAGTATTTCGTCAGCTGGGTTGGATATCCTGAAAAATTTAATTCGTGGGTCTCTGCCAACGATTTAAAAGCATTGTAAAATGGATTCCGACGATTCGACCATTGTTTTGCCGAGCAACAGTAGTATGAAATATTTTCCAGACAATACAACGACGTGCTTTTCAACTAAATTACCAAAGCAGATAGCTTTACAAGGACGATAGATGGTTGGACTAGCCGAGATACGCGTACCCTGCACTACCCTACACTTGACCAGAGAGGAATCAAAATTATCGGCAACGGGAAACTATTATTTTCAACAGAGTATATATGACGATATTAAGCAGCTTGTCGATTGTATAAACGACAGTTTATTCAAATATCACGGCAACACTGAAATTGAAAAATTACTGTATAACAAAACGGAGGTTTCATACAAATGATAAAATTCAAAGAAAATGAAAATCGTACGAAACCGTTTGCTACATTTTCAACGACGGTTAATCGTATTTTAGGTTTCGATTTGAACGAAACGTTAGAATTTGAAAGTTACGATGGATCGACGATTCAAGTAGCAAATTTTCCCGCCAGCCTCTCGAGAGCCATACCCGATCAAATTTGTGTTTATTCAAATCTGTATGAACCTTATATAGTAGGAGATTCTCACGCACCGCTGATTCGCATAGTGAATATTCAATCGAAACACTTCAATTATGGAAACACTGTAGTTAAACGTTTTGCACCAGTCAGTTATACACCCATACTTTACAATTGTTTTCAAGTTATGGACATTGATATAAGAGATCAATATGGTCATCCAATACCATTCGAGTTTGGTACGTTGACCGCAGCGTTACATTTTAAAAGGATTTATTAAGTGTCGTTCATTTGGTATGGCTTATTACTTCCTTTATTACGATAGTCAAATTGGAAACGGACGGGGCGTACATCACGTTTATGCAGGTTCAACATCGCAACGAGCACACGGTGTGGGTAGTTGGCTCGCATGTTTATTTAGAAGAGCGGTGCCTTTGATTGCTAAAGGTGCTCGCGCCCTTGGTAAAAAAGCAGTCCGAGCAGGCGTCAACATATTAGATGACGTGTCGGATGGAAATCTGTCGTTCAAAGAATCGTTTAATAATCGTATGAACGAATCTGGTAAAAATTTGAAACGTAAAGCCGTAGACAAAATTAATAAAATGATGAAGGGGTCTGGATATAAAACATTCGACAAAAGGAGAGCTCTACAGTTTCCGTGGAACGGTGAAAGTGTACGTATCAAACAGCTTAAACCTCGTAAAAAGTACAAACGTCGTCAAAGTATAAAGAAAACAAAACGTACAAAAAAAACCAAGTCTTTAAAACGATTACAGCCAAAAGTCAAGCGTAAGAAACAGAGTAAAAAGAAGAAATCGAGGAAAATATCAAAAACGAAAAAGAAGACAAAGAATAATTTTGACGTTTTCAATTAAAAATGGCGTTTTTTCTCACAGCTCAGAGTGTCTCAAAAGTGAGTTGGATATATTTTCACTCCCTCGAACGCAAACCAGTATCCAATCGAGTTGCTGGACTACTTATAATCCAATTTCGTCGTTAAACGACGATTCGCCCATCGAATTTTGCGTTCAAAATCAAGGAGAAGATTACCTGGATCTTGCGCATACACTTTTCAAAGTTTGTGTAAAAATCAAGCCTTATTTGAAAGACGATGACAAATACGTAGGACATGTAAATAATTTCTTACACTCGTTATTTAATCAAATCGATAATTATTTTAATAAGAAACCAATCACTCCTCCGAATAACGCTTATCCGTACAAAGCGTACATAGAAACACTCTTGAATTACGGCCCAGCAAAAGAATCGCATCTCTGGACGACTTTGTGGTATGCAGATACACCAAGACAGATGGACAGCACCCCTGACGAGGGTACAAACGCAGGACTTGTAAACAGACAAAATTTTACATCCGATGGCAAAACCGTCGATCTCATTGGACATTTGCATTGCGATATTTTTTATCAGGATAAATTACTCATCAATGGCGTCGAAATGAAAATACGTCTGTACGTTCAAAGGATTCATTTTGTTTAATGGATTCGTCAGCCGCAGGCTCTTACAGCGTAAACATCATCGAAGCAAATTTACTCGTAAGACGCGTGAAAATATGTCCTGGAATTCTATTGGCCCATACGAAAACTCTCGCAACAACAACCGCTAAATATCCCATAACCAGAGTGGAAATCAAAACATTCACGATACATAGCGATGTTTTGGGCAAAACACTCGACAACGCGATTTTAGGACAACTACCGAAACGAGTGATACTGGGATTTGTTGATAATAAGGCATTCAATGGAAACAAAACTTTGAATCCTTTCAATTTTCAAAATTACGGTATAAATTACTTGTCTCTCTACGTAGATGGTGTACAAGTACCTTCGAAACCTTTACAACCTACGTTTTCGAATACAAGATCAATGTACGTTGACGCATATCACACCTTGTTCTCAGGTACTGATATACATTTTCTTAACGAAGGAAATTCTATCAGTAAAGAGAATTACCCTAATGGTTATTGTCTATTCGCTTTCGATCTTACACCAGATTTTTCGGCAAATAGTTTTTCTCATTGGAATTTCGTAAAATCTGGAAGTCTCAGAATCGAAGTTAAATTTCAAAGTGCATTGAATAAACGATTAATTGTATCGTTTATGCCAAGTTTGACAACGTTCTTGAAATCGACTCTGCTAGACAGGTCGTAACAGATTTTCATTCTTAAACTCAAAGAGGGAGGAGTCAAAAAATGGTAGGGATTTTCTTTGAAAACTTTTCTTTTCAATTCAGTGAGAAGAAGGAGGTCTTAAAGGTATTCTGCTGAGCCAAGGAAAAACATTTTGTCAGTTCAGCTTGTTACCTTGAATGGTGTAGTACAAGTGACTCAAGTTCTCCGCAACTCTCTCTCTCTCTCTCTCTCTCTCTCTCTCTTTTCTAAACCACCACCTGTTGCAAAGAGGGTATGGTCGCGCAATATTACCCGGATTGATCTGACGGAGGCTGCTGCGATATTCTCGGCTGCTTTTGACCGTGCTTCATCTCCTCATATCACATATACTGCTCCATTTTCCCCGTCTACATCTCTCGCCTCACCTAACTCGCCTGGCCACACTCTCTCTTCCCAGCTTTCCTCCGCCCTCTCACCGTCCCCCTCTCCTACTCCCCTCAACAACCTCCTTCCCAACCTCGTTTCGTCTATTCTCCATACTTTTGACTCCCTTGCACCGGCAAGACTCATCACTATCCGAAACTCCACCAAACCCTGGATCACTCCATCTATTAGACATTCAATCAAAACTCGAAACTTGGCTTTTAAGAGGTACTTATCCACGGGCCTGAGCTCAGACTACCAGATCTATAAAGATCTTCGGAGATTAGTCAAGAACTCCATAGACTCATGCAAGTTTTCGTATTACAACAACAAAATCAACGCGGCATCTGACGCTTCGGGTTTATGGAGAGAGCTCAGGAACATGGGTCTAGCGACTAAATCATCTCGGTCACCCCTTACCATGTTTTCATTAGATCAGTTGAACACTCACTACGCATCCATCTCTCACTCACCTACTCGCCTCGATCTTGCTCATTTTCAGTCACTTATCTCATCCTCTAGCATCTTGCCTCCCTTCTACCCCTCCACGTCCTTCCACTTTGTTCCTATCACTCCATACAGGATCCTGTCTACCATCTCCAGGGCTTCATCAAAGGCCATAGGCGTTGATGGAGTCTCTGTTCCTATGCTGAAATACTTAGCACCTCAGATTGCACCCCACCTTGTTGAGTTATTCAACTCCTACCTATCAACCGGATCTTTTCCGGAGCCTTGGAAGAAATCTCTCCTTTTTCCTTTGGCCAAGTCGAGCAGGATGATCACGCCGTCTGATACTAGGCCCATCGCTAAGCTCTGCGAAATCTCCAAGATTCTCGAGAAAATTGTGTATGAGCAATTAATGGAATATTTAAATAATAATAATTTACTCATGGAGAGACAAGCGGGCTTTCGGCGGGGGCACAGTACCCAGACGGCCCTAATTGGCGTACTCGATGATATCAGGAGAGCGATAGATAAGCGTATGATCACTGTCCTCATCCTGTTCGACTTCTCTAAGGCGTTTGATTCGGTTCCACACGATGTCTTATTGCGTAAACTGCGATCTTTGGGATGTTCCGACACGGTCATGTCCTGGGTTTTCCACTACCTCGTGGGCCGTTCCCAGGCAGTGGTGGATGAATTAGGTTCTAGTTCGGCCTGGCTTGACACATCTAGGGGGGTTCCTCAGGGAAGTGTCCTTGGCCCACTTCTTTTCTCTATTTTTATTAATGACCTGCCGAGGGTCTTAAAGCACTCAAATCACATGATTTTCGCGGACGACACCCAGATCTATCACTCATTCCCTCCTGCTGATCTCGCCCTAGGAGTCCAAAGAATCTCAGAAGACGCAAATGCAGTAGATAACTGGGCGAGATCAAACGGATTGAGTTTGAACGTGAACAAAACTAAAGTGTTGATTTTGGGTAGTCAGACTTTTATCTCGCGCATTGACTTAGACTCGGCCCCTAAAATCATGATCGGTGACAGCTCCCTTGAGTATGCTTTAGAGGTCAAATCACTGGGCGTTTGGATTACCCCCACCCTGGATTGGTCTCGCCAGGTCGCGTCGATATCGCAGCGCGTTCATGGAGTCTTGCACTCTCTGAGATTCTTTAAACGTGCCCTCTCGCGGCAAAATAGGAAACATCTTATAGAGTCACTTGTCTTCCCGCACTTCGACTACGCCTGTGCGGTCTTTCACGATCTAGACGCCACTAAAAACCTTAAACTTCAACGTTTATTAAACGCTTGCGTTCGATTTGTGTGGGGAAGCATACCCTGGAGGGGGCACGTAACGCCCTACCGCCTCAAACTTGGTTGGTTGTCGGTCGAGCTCAGGAGATCCCTCTTCATCGGCTGTAGTGCCTACAATATTATCTCCCATAAATCCCCATCCTATATTGCTTGTCACTTTACCCCTCGCGACGCTTCCTTTACTTCCCGAACTTCCTCTCGTCACCCACCCCTTTCCCTCTTTTAACTCCCTCCTAGGACCGAAACTTTTAACAACTCTTACGTAATTACAGCCTCTCGCCTTATAAATAGTCTTCCTTTTACCAACTTCGACCCGCTCCTCTTCCCTTCCTTTAAATCCTCACTGGCACTACATCTCTCTGAGCTCGATCGACGTGCGTGGGAATCGAGAGTAATTGACGAGGGTTTAGAGTACCCTCCTGTGCCCGATCTTTAGTCTGTTGTTCTAGTCACGATTATTATTGTACTGCGGTTTTCATGTCTTATTCATTTATTTATTCTATGTGTTTCTTTTTACCTTTGCATGCGCCGTTATTTACTTATTTATTTATTTATTGTTTTCTGCGTCTATACTAGCGTTTTATACTTATTTATTTATTTTATGTTACGCTGCGTTTTAACTCTTAACGACGACCTATTTGTTTTTACTTAATTGGTTTTTACTCAATTTTATTTCATTTTATCTTATTTTATTTTATTTTATTTTATAATCTTGTTATATTTTATATTGTGTTTGCCGGTTTCATTTTATTTTTGTTATGTAATATTGATAGTTTGTTATTTTATTTTATTATTGTTATCTCATTTTTCAAATTATTTATATTTATTACATGGAATTGTCCGGCTTTTATTTACTCTCATTATTAATATGTAACTACTGTGTATACGGGGGTTTCCCTAAAATACCAATAAACGAATCTCTCTCTCTCTCTCTCTCTCTCTCTCTCTCTCTCTCTCTCTCAAGTATTTTCATTTCTAGTCGTTCTTTTGTATTATTTATTGTTTTTATTTTATTGTTTTTATTTCATTGTTTTTATTTTATTGTTTTTATTTAATTGCTTTTATTTTATTGTTTTTATTTCATTGTTTTTATTTTATTGTTTTTATTTTATTGTTATTTTAAATTATTTTGTATTTGCGAGTTAAATATTTATTTATTGTTATTTTGTTATTTTATTACTTTTTTCTTTTCTTCGACACGTTCTTATTTGTATTTTTAACTAATTTTATCTATATTTTATAATTTGTACCTGCGATTTGTTTTATCTAAAGTGTATACGGGGTTTTCCCCAAATTACCCAATAAAGAATTCAATCAATCAATCTCTCTCCCTCTTTCTCCCTCTCTGGCACGCGCGGGCCCCGCCGTGACGTCACCGCCGGGGTAGACACCCCATTGTCCGTGCTAGACAATCCCATTGTTCACGCCAGACACCATTGTTGTTAGGCCACGCCCATGTCGCCGCGCTATAAGGTACCCTTACTACTCTGCATAATATTGAATGAACTAAACAGTGATTATAATTTTGAACATAGAAAACCATGTTACCATTTCTTAGAATAATTTGACACTAATTACATTAGCTTTGTTAACATTCAAATTATATACATTGTTTATTATACACAATCATTAAGTTACTATAGAGTTCGTATATTCAATTTATTGTTTGAATATCATTAAAATATCATTGAAATCATGATCCGAATCTGAACTTTCCATAATTGTGATTGACAGTAGAGGAAGCTTTGTAATCGTAAAATTTTTCGATTCGCTAAAAACTTATTATAAGTATGTATTGTAACATGTCACGAGTCGAATTAGGTGTTTTTAGAAAATGTCTGTATGGATGCTGTGTCTGTATGTGTATATGTATATATACCGACGTATTTTTGCAACTACTCGATCAACATCGCTAAGCTTGCGTGTACAGTTTTTTTGAAGACAATTTTCGATTTTTAAAAAATTAATTTTTCAAAAATTTTGATATTAATTTTTTTTAATTAGGCTAAATGTACTTTATAGAGAATAAAAAAATCTATCCGCGCGAGTTTGGTTTGTCCAATTATCTTTATTAGTTTTTTTGTTATTAATGATTTTTTTTTTAATATTCTATATTTTGAAAATTAATCAATCAAATGTGCTGAATAAATTTATGATAGAATCTTTTATAATGATTATAAACTATAAAAATTTCAAGTAATTATATCGATTAGTTTTGATTTAAAAACTGAAAATGTGTAAAAATTGGAGTTTTTACGTCGAACGTTTTCGGGAATAAAAAATATTTAATCCACTTATATCTATAATTACCTAAGTTATTAAGCATTATATATTTTTGTACAAAATGTTTACTTGCTCATATCTCTGAAAATAATTGATCGAATATATTGAAAAAATCGTTGAAATAAAACATAATAATTATATTCAACACCCTGTGAATTGCCCTACAAGATCGTCTAAAAAAACCAAATAAAATAATGGAGGGTGACTATCCACTACTATATAACGGTCAACGATCGAATAACGACCAGTCTCCAAGGGGAGGATCATTTTTCAAAAACATCTCTAGAAGACACGGACACAAATTGACGAAATTTCTGAAGACTTGGATAAAAGAACGACAACTATTAGCCAAAACACAATCAAAGCGTTTATTTCTTCTGAAATGCAGACACAACGATATTATTCCGAATCACATTAAAAACATGATGCCAGAAGAGGTCTGAAAAAATATCAGACGAAACGTCGCAACTTTTAATTAAAAGAAAAAGGTGTTAAAATTTATTCAACACCCTGTGAATTGCCCTACAAGATCGTCTAAAAAAACCAAAATAAAATAATGGAGGGTGACTATCCACTACTATATAACGGTCAACGATCGAATAACGACCAGTCTCCAAGGGGAGGATCATTTTTCAAAAACATCTCTAGAAGAAGGACACAAATTGACGGAAATTTTCTGAAGACTTGGATAAAAGAACGACAACTATTAGCCAAAACACAATCAAAGCGTTTATTCTTCTGAAATGCAGACACACGATTATTCCGAATCACATTAAAACATGATGCCAGAAGAGGTCTGAAAAAATATCAGACGAAACGTCGCAACTTTTAATTAAAAGAAAAGGTGTTAAAATTTTTCACACCCTGGTGAATTGCCCTACAAATCGAAAAAACCAAAATAAAATAATGGAGGGTGACTATCCACTACTATATACGGTCAACGATCGAATAACGACCAGTCTCCAAGGGGAGGATCATTTTTCAAAAACATCTCTAGAAGACACGGACACAAATTGACGAAATTTCTGAAGACTTGGATAAAAGAACGACAACTATTAGCCAAAACACAATCAAAGCGTTTATTTCTTCTGAAATGCAGACACAACGATATTATTCCGAATCATTAAAAACATGATGCCAGAAGAGGTCTGAAAAATATCAGACGAAACGTCGCAACTTTTAATTAAAAGAAAAGGTGTTAAAATTTATTCAACACCCTGTGAATTGCCCTACAGATGTCTAAAAAACCAAAATAAAATAATGGAGGGTGACTATCCACTACTATAACGGTCAACGATCGAATAACGACCAGTCCAAGGGGAGGATCATTTTTCAAAAACATCTCTAGAAGACACGGACACAAATTGACGAAATTTCTGAAGACTTGGATAAAAGAACGACAACTATTAGCCAAAACACAATCAAAGCGTTTATTCTTCTGAAATGCAGACACAACGATATTATTCCGAATCACATTAAAACATGATGCCAGAAGAGGTCTGAAAAAATATCAGACGAAACGTCGCAACTTTTAATTAAAAGAAAAGGTGTTAAATTTATCACACCCTGTGAATTGCCCTACAGATCGTCTAAAAAACCAAAATAAAATGGAGGGTGACTATCCCTACTATATAACGGTCAACGATCGATAACGACCAGTCTCCAAGGGGAGGATCATTTTTCAAAAACATCTCTAGAAGACACGGACACAAATTGACGAAATTTCTGAAGACTTGGATAAAAGAACGACAACTATTACCAAACCACAATCAAAGCGTTTATTTCTTCTGAAATGCAGACACACGATTTATTCCGAATCACATTAAAACATGATGCCAGAAGAGGTCTGAAAAATATCAGACGAAACGTCGCAACTTTTAATTAAAAGAAAAGGTGTTAAAATTTATTCAACACCCTGTGAATTGCCCTACAAGATCGTCTAAAAAACCAAAATAAAATAATGGAGGGTGACTATCCACTACTATATAACGGTCAACGATCGAATACGACCAGTCTCCAAGGGGAGGATCATTTTTCAAAAACATCTCTAAAGACACGGACGACACAAATTGACGAAATTTCTGAAGACTTGGATAAAAGACGACAACTATTAGCCAAAACACAATCAAAGCGTTTATTTCTTCTGAAATATTATGCTGTAAAAATTTCCAATTCTTTAATGGATTAGTTTTTGAATATAATTATAATCTAAAATGTAAATTTTGTTAAATTTTTTTTTGTTTATAAAGTAGTCTAATATGGAACTAACGATATTTTAAGAAAATTTAAAGAAAAGTAAAGAAGATAATTTTTTATATTTTTAATTAATGAAATCTCAAACTTTCTATGCCAGTTGATGAAAAGTTCCATTTAATTGTACGCAATTTTCTTATAATGAAGAAAAATTCTTGGAATATTTGAAACAGAAGATTAGGAATAATATTAATTGAAAATTCACAAAATGACGTTTATTTTTCTATTTTAATAATTTTTTTTATTACATTTTTCTTATAGATGTGTATTTTTTTTTATTACACAAATACATTAATATTTTAGTTAGCTATAACTAGCTTTATAAATTTCAATCAAAACGAATAATATTTTTAGAAATGTTATAACATTTTCTTTTAAATAATTAAATAATACTATATTTGTGTACTATATTACACACAGGATTGACATATTAATTTGAGGAAGCTTTGTGCCAATTAATTGGCAATGGTATTTTTTCTACGTATTTCTTTCTTAAATATTGTTGAGTTCCAATTTTTTTAATTTTTATAGAAATTTTCTGAGCGTTTTGTAAATTTTTCAACTATGACCATTTTTTGAAAACTTCAAAAATGGCTATAAAATTCCAAAAAACCATATGTATTCTTTAAATAATTCTACACATTTTTTTTTTACATAATTCTTTAGTGATTTATAACATTTTACATTTGCAAATCCCAATCATTTGTTTCTAATTTTAATTAGAGTGATTAGATACTATACAATTACACTGAAAATAAACTTGGTGCACAATGACAATAAATTGACAGCAAATTATGTGAGTATAGAAACATTATGTGATTGATAAATTTAAATGAAGCATTTTTCAAAACAATAATTGCAAGAGTATGTTAGCTAAACATAAGGGTATTCCACATACCCAAAGTTGCATCAGATGCATTTAATTAATTTATAAATTAGAAAACCTTAGAATTGTGCAACACAAATTTTTTTTATTTACTTACAAAAATATATTGTCTTTTAGCTGCCAACATCAAGGTTATGGTGATATAGTGATACTATAAAATGCAATATATAAATTCTAAAATAATTTTACAAACTGGAGTTAATTGTCCAGTCAGATTAAGAGTTTTAAGAATATAGTGTCAGATTAAGAGCTTTAAGAATATAGGGTTTACAAATTAACTGTTTTAATTAAAAACTTCTATTTAGTTGTGCAGGATATGGAATTCACTACTGGGTTACTGTTTTACATACATAATATTATTATAGTAGTATACAACTTTTCATTTTATTCAATAAACATGCAAAATTTCCTAATTCAGCCAACATACCAATAATCTGTATACTATACAAAATATATATATATGTTCACAAAATTGGAATTAAACAAAAATTAAATGCATAAAATGAAAAATTGATAATGTTGGTATAGGCGTATAAGGTATAGGACTCCAGCTTACCCTTAATCCTTTCAAACTTGAAGTAATTTAGAAATTTTTCATATTTTTCTTTATAATTTTATCATCATAATTATTTTTAAATATAGAATTTATATAATTTATTTTATTAATCTACCTCAGTGTAAATTTTAAATGTGTCAAAATGTATCAAAATATGCCAAAATGTGACAAAGTATGCCAAAGTGTACCAGAATGTGTCAAAATGTATCAAAGTGTATCAAAGTGTATCAAAGTGTGAGTTTTCGCACCCACTCATCGTCAAAATTTATACATTTTTGTACACTTTGATACATCTTGATACATTTTAGAACATTTTAATACAGTTTCATACATTGTGATACATTTTGGCACATTTTGTCACAGTTTGATACATTGTGATACATTTTGAACCATTTTGATACATTTTCGTACATTTTGGTACATATATCAAGCAGTGGTAAACAATTTATATATAAAAAGAATAAATATAATAACTAACAAGTTATAAAAAAGTAATAAAAAATAATAAGTTTTGATAAAAAAATTATAAAGGCCAAATTAAAATTGTGCCAAAATGTATCAGAGTGTGCCAAAACGTATCAAAATGTATCAAAGTGTATCAAAAAGTATCAAAACATATCAAAATGTGTGACATGTAAATGGAAATGTAAATGAATCATTAACATTTTCAGAAATTTATCAAAATGTATCAAAGTGTATGAAAGTGTGCCACTACTCAAGCAAAAAACTACATCTATATACTTTGGCACATTTTGATACATTTTGGCACATTTAAAATTTCCACTGGGGTAAAAATACTAATAAAATATTTTTTTACTGAACTTTTCATAATTTTCATTATAAGGTACATTGGTAAGTAGCTGTATAATGGAAAGCTAATTTAGCAGTATTTGACATTAGTAATACCTATATTGTAATAAATCTATATCAAATATTCCTATTTATCAATTTTTTAACTTATCAATCATTTAACAGTTTTTGGAGATTTCTGACACCAGAGAACTAAGAAACTGAAACTGTAATTGACAATTTAATATAACTTTTTCCAAGTTATATTGCATAACAATTATAGTTTTACACTGCTCTTTGCAATACTCAACGAATTTACATAAAAATTTGATAAATTACCAAAAATTGATAAAATCCTTAAAAACTTTTTTACTTATTGATATAAATTAAAAACTTTTTTTGTTATTGATAAAAATAAAAAAGTTTTTTGTTATTGAAAAAAAATAAAAACTGTCATACCTATAAAAAAACGCTATCCCTGAGATTCTCTTATATTTAATATAAAACATATACTATAAATTGTAGATTATTTACCTACCTGCAATTCATTGCCATTGCATATAAACATTTGGTCATTTTAACATTAGTCATGATTCTTTGTTCAGGAGGAAAATACCTCATGCTGTAACAAACCTTTCTTTCTAAAGGATCTGAATGGCAAATAGTTCTAATTGCTGCAGCAATAAATCTAGGATTTTTGTACAAAATATAAGCAGCTTTTTGTGGTAAATAAGCTCTTGCTTTATGTATCCTTAGTTTAATCTCTTCAGGATAAATACTTATTTTTTTTTTAATAACTGCTTGAACCTGTGTAAAAAATTCTATTTAAAACTTAATAATTACAAAAAAAAATTATAAATACAATGTTATAATAATAGGCAAGACTGTACAAACCTTGTCAGATAACCTAAATAAATAAGATCGTTCATATACACTATTTAAAATATTTATATAATTTTTTTGTTTATCATGAAATACGTGCACAGCTCCATTCATAATAAATACACGGTTTTTGCATATTTCTGGAGTAGCCCAAGTAGGAATTTCATTTGCTGCTTCAATTAGAAGAAAATCTCCATCAGAGTCTATCATTCTTGCAATGAGACCTTCATATTTTATAGTAAGATTAAAAACTAGAAATGCAACAAACCATTCATCTCCTATATCTTCATCAAATCTTAATAAAATATGTACATGTGGTATTAGTTGAAAATCTGTAATTACAATTAAAAATAATAGAAAGTGTTTACATTACATAATAACATAAATAATATAAAGAAAACTATACCAGTAATTTCACAAGAATCATCGATTATATTCTCAAATTGCAATTTTTCCTTGGTTTTAATTAAAAAGGTCAAGCTGTCCCTATGCCAAAGGTAATCTTTAATAAAAGGTTCAATGTACTGATTAAATTTATCAACTTCCCTTAATAGCATTTCTTCAGTAATTTCATTAGAATTAAGAGAATAACAAAATTGTGGATACAAAAAACATTCAAGAACATCATCTTCTCTAGGTTTTTTGATCTGTATCATATTTGTCATTTTTATATTGTCCTTTGTTTTACTAATTTATTCAATTTCGAGTACAACATATATGTAAGTACAAGTTATGCTTTGTAGATTTAAGATGTTATCATTTTAGGTTTAAATATCGAGAATAGAACAAAAATCTTCGAATTCACATCCTTTAATCAAAATGTTTTTTGTCAATGATAAATAATGTTATTTTAATAAAGAGTTGTAATATTAAAAAAATTTATTTTATTTTATTTATTGCGTCTACCACCAACCCGATCCCAGCCTGGAAAAATGCGAATTTGTCAATAAAAAAAATACTAGTCGAATGATTTTAATTTGCTCAATTTACTAAAATTATTTTCATAATTAGCTCAGCTTTGTAATTATTGAAAATTAATTAAATAAATAATATCGGACTGGCGTACTTTTGAATAAAAATATCTCGAGAATTAATACATATTTTAATTTGGTCAAGCTGGCAAAGATAAATCAAGACTTTGTTTAATTTGCTCAAGCATTAAATGCATTAAAAAATCAATAATTAATTATTTAAACAATAAAATATAGTCGGACTACAGAGAGTAATTAGAAGATACTAACTGCTCATGCGCGTCCGCTTGCGCATGCGCATCGCTCGCTATCATGCGTAAGCTTTCATTTGCCGGGTCCATTTAAATCTGCAAAATATTTTACAATAATAAGAAATGATAGGAAACCGGTTAGGTACCTAATAAAGCAGGTGGAGTATGTATATGCTTAAAAAATCATTTTTTATATAAAGAAATACAAATTTACAATAAAGAGAAAGTACTAGAAACAGTAGCGGTTTCTATTACATTAAAAAAGAATCAAGAAAACAATAATAATAATTTAGTCTCAAAAACAGAAGAATTAATTATAGTATCAGTATATAGAAATCCAGACAATAATTTATTTAATGATACAGAATGGAACAATAACTTATTTAATTCTGTATCAAATTCCAAAAAAATAATTATAGGAGGCGTTTTTAACTGCCATCACGAATCATGGGGATCAAAAAAATCGTATATAAATGGCCACCAACTTATAGAAAAAATGCGTCTGTTGGACCTAATGATTATTAATGTCGGCAATAGATTTAACAATGACATCAAGCCAACTAGCATATAACTCAACATGGAAAAGACTTGAAGACAAAATGTCCAGTGATCATTTCCCTATTGAAATAGAAATCACATTATCAATTGAGAGAGTTCCTTTAACATCAACACAGAAAATTAATACGAGTAAAACTAACTGGATACTGTACAAAAATAAATTAAAAGAAAATCGGAAAAAAATCAACAATATGAAAATCAAGAAATAAATAAAAAATATGAAATTTAAAAAAAAGACATATTTGATAGTATACAAAACCAAAATAAAACAATAAAAAAAGAAAGAAGAATAACTTTCGATTTAAGTAATAATAATAAAGAAAAAAATGATATAAGAAAAAGAATGAAAAGTTTTCCTTCTCCTGCCCCATGGTGGAATGATTGATGTGAAGACTTAAAAAATGAAATAATTGAAATGACTAAAAACTTTTTAAGAAATCCAAACGTAGACACAATGGAATCTCTAAATAAAACAGAAAACGAAACAAAAAAAGAATTAAGAAAAATAAAAACAGAAAACTTTAGAGAATACATACAAACTTTAGTAGAGAAACATCGTTCAAAGAAGTAATATCAGTTATTAAAAAATTTAAAAATAGAATATATCCAAATAATCTTTACAAAGACAATAATTTAATTACATATACTTTCATTGAAAAATTTTGTCAACCTTCGGTGGGTCCTGATCCTAATTATAAAGCTAAGGAATGTGAAGTAACCAATCAAAATATCAACGAAGAAGATTATGAGGAAATCCAATTTATGAACGGAAACTTCACTTTTAAAGAATTAATAAACGCGGTAAAGTCATGTAACATCAAATCTACCCCAGGACTAGATCAAATAGATTACAAAATGATAAAAGAAATGCCAGATGAATTTATGATAAAAATACTTTTAATGAAATTTATAAAAAAAATATATTTTTTGAAGAGTGGAAACAGTTCTTAGTAACATTAATACTAAAAAGTTCGCCTATAATAAATTCAGACCAATAACACTAGCATCGTGTTTATTAAAATTAATGGAAAAAATGATACAGGCAAGATTAACTCATTACGTTGAAAAAAGAAACATTATTCCAACCATACAAAACTGATTTAGGAGAAATAAATCATGTTTACACAGCTTAAGTTCTCTCATTACAAAAATTCATATAGCAAATAATACAAATAAAGTAGTAGCATGTCTATTTCTAGATTTACAATCGGCTTTTGATCACGTAAATCCGACAATACTATATGACGATTTAAACAAATTAAATATTCCTAAAAACATCAGATTGTTCATATATAATGTAATGATATACAGGCAGTTATACTTTAAAGTAAACAACGAAATAATTGGACCTCTAATTAGAAATACGGCTCACACAGCATGAAAGCTTCACGATGAAAGATTCATGCAATATTCCTTTGCAAGTTTGCTGCAACCTTCCTAAAACTTTACTGAATCTTACTACAGCAATCTCTCAAAGGAAGATTTCTCGAAAGCGTTATACAATATTGTAGCAACATTCCAAGAAAGATAAAAATCACGGTAAAATGATATATTGCATGAAACATTGCTAACAGCTTGCAGCAACATTTCAAGAAATTGAAACAAGATTTATAACAGATTCAAAGAAATTATACGGCGTAAGCTTGCTGCAAGCTATTCAAATATATTGCTGCAACCATTGAAGGAATATTCCTTCTTAACATTCCAGAAAAATTCAGTAAAAGAATGCAGCAATTACTGCATACTAGCTTCTAGGAAGCTTGCTTAAAAGACTTCCAGCAAGATTTAAATGATTCTTTCTGGCATATCATAGAACAA